>JACXGM010003721.1:0-40357 GCA_016801145.1 Umbra pygmaea
AAGTGCTTAGAGCTGCTAAATGTATTTGTAGTTTGTTGATTTCCAAGTATAAAATTTGTTGAAATGTTTTCAGTGTGCGTGTATCCGTTTTTTTACATTTCCATCTCATTTTACCAAAACCGTGATAATATTGATAACCGTGATAACTTTGGTCACTATAATCGTGATATGAAATTTTCATACCGTCCCATCCCTAAAATGTGGAAATGTATGTCACATATATAAAACGAGCAATGTTTTGTATATTATGACATACGTATATGTACATATGTGATTATGTTTCCACCATATATGCCAATATAGGACATATAAGTTATTTACATATATTGCCATATATTATATTTCCGTATGGGACTAATCATCTTATTATCCATTTCTTTTAGCAAGCCATTAGCCCAAGTTCAGTGGCCTTGTTGATATGCATATTGAAAGTCATGAGTTAACACTCAGAACATTTCCACTGCATTTGGTCAAATACAGTTCTCTTCATTATCTACCAAGAGTAGTTAGCAAACTTAATTGTGCGGCTGATTCAGCGAAGTGGAGATTTGATTCAAAATGCAGTTACGGACAGAATGATCTAAATGCAGTCACAAGCTGTGGGGTGCATCTTTCTTATAACCCATTCTGCCTCCTTAAACATGCATACACACACACACTAGGGGTGGTACGGTCCATGAAAAAACATTCAAACCGTTCGGTTCGCTTGTCTCGGTTCGGAGCGTGTGTGCATCGCACGTTCTTCGGTATACTGCTAATGGACACAAACCACTTACTGCCATTCTGCCCACTTTCAACACCTATGTTAAAACACTTACAAGAAATGACTAGTAGGATGAGCGTGACAAACACAACACATGGCAGCTGATTGGACGAACACGTCACGTGGGTCTGGCTGCTCCCGAATTTCAAAACAGACGCCAATGGCGTCTCGTTCTGAACACAATCTCATATTTTATGAAAATAGTTTACCGAAACGTGTTTCTGAAAACATTTTAATCGAGAAATAGGCCATACAGTTACTGAATGTCTTCATTTCAGATCGACAAAGGTCAGTTTATAAGATTTTCGTCAGATTTTGAAAGCCGGCGAGTGTGGAGTGCTGCAGGTCACGTCACAGTTATTTCTGAAATAGCTACACTGAAGTTGGCAGTTTGATAAATGCAAGTTATTTCAATAATACACACAAATTTTTTAGCCAAAAAATGAAAAGCTTGTTGAAATCATCAACGTCTTCCCTCTTACTGTATCAAAATGAGAGGTTGGCTAATTAATCGGACTGGCCGATTAATTATGGCCGATTATGAGTTTTCAAAATAATTATTAATCAGCATTTTTGCCACAGAGCAGTGACTGGGGCATCTGCCCTGCGTAGGGTGCTGTTTTTCAGATGAGACTTTAAAACGGGTGTCCTGACTCTGTGGTCACTAAATATCCCATGGCACTATTCGTAAGAGTAGGGGTGATAACCCCAGTGTCATGGACAAATTTCCAATCTGACCATCATGGCAACCTAATAATTCCTATCTCTCAATTGGCTCATTCATTCCCCTCTCCACCTTCTCTCCCTCCCCTCCTCTCCCGCAGGCTGTTGCTGCAAATGAGAAAGTGTTCTCAGTCAACTTGCCTCGTAGAATAATGGTTAAACTAAAAACTAATAATCGGTCGATTAATCGGTATCGGCTTTTTTGGTTTTCCAATAATCGTTAATCGTATCGGCCTTGAAAAATCATAATCGGTCAACCTCTAATAAAAATCTCACCTAGCTTCAAGTCAAATTCCGTTTGTGCATGATTACATGATATAACTACTTTTTTATACTGTATCCTAAATTGTGGATAATTAAGCTATATATCATATGCTGAAGTATATTTCTGGAGTGTTAAGATTAAAAGAAAAAATAACAATAACCGTACAGAACCAAAAACCGTGATGCGAACCAAACCGTGGGTTTTGTGAACCGTACCAACCCTAACACACACACAAACACACAACCTAATTGGCAATGCTTAAACCTAATAGTAACCTCAATTCTAACCCTATGCCCAACAGTAAGTTCTTCCCTAAACCTAACCCCTGAGCCATATATTGCAATTCCCCTCATGGGGCCATCCCTACAAGGTACAAATTTGACAAATGTTACTTTTTTTTGTCAGGTTTATGTATGGATGTGGGGCCATCGCTGAAATTTCAGGGCCCCACAACCATACAAAAACAAGGCCACGCACACACACACACACACACAGACACACACAGGCTAGACAGAAATTAAATTTGGGCAATGCCCTACATTATCCGCCTCAGTGGCATTTCAGGGAAATGAAAGCAATATCAGGTTGGGCATTTTATTTTCTGGAAGTCTCCTCTTTTTTTCCTCTCTCTTTCCACTATTTGAATGTGTATGTGTGTTTGATTCTGTGGGGGTTTGTGTGGTAGGGCCTCCATTTTTGCCACGCTACCATGTCATCAATTTTGTATAGGGCACAGTCTGATTCATGCGTACCGTCTGGTTGGCTGTCTGGCAGTGTTTACAGCAGAGATGGACATCCGGAGTAGGACCACATAGAGGGCTCTTATTGTGCATTTTAGAAACAGCCATTTATTTACTCTTGATTCATTTACATTTACAACAAACCAATTATGCTAAGTTTGAAAATAAATTAATGAAAACTGTTAATCCCAAACAGGATGTAAAACTGCCCTATCCACTAGGACACCATACTATTTGAATCTATGAATTAAGTTAAACATTTAAGATGCATTCAAACATTATAAATTTGTTTAGCTACCGTATATCGAATGATAACATCACACATCAAGGCTACTCATTGACCTCTGTCACAGAGCGGTATCTGTGCAGGCCTGAAATCTGAAAGCCAAACATTGTAAGCCAATGTATGCAGCCTACAGTATACTCACAAATATCAGCACCAAGAACCTGCTCCAACAGCCACGCTTCAGGCATTAAAGAAGAAGGCTGTAATGAATGAGCAGCCCACTTTCAAAATGTGTACTTTAAGGTCAGCCGCGGTCGGTGGATCTTAATTGGGGAGGACGGGCTCGTATTACGCTCAGGACCGGAGTGAATGGAGTGATGCGCAACGCACAAAACCCAGTGTGCAAAACAAAAAAACACTGGGTTTTGTGCGTTGCGCACCATTCCATTGACTCCGGTCCCGAGCATAATACGAGCCTGTCCTCCCCAATTAAGATCCACCGACCGCGGCTGTTTAAGACTTAGTCCATATGATTGGATAGTGCAGGTTTAACTTTTTATTTATTAACAGCTAAATGTCCTATCCAGATGGTGTGGATGATATATATTTCTGTTGTATAATCAATCAACTCCATCTTTTCTTATAACTTAAACACTGAATGATAGTAATTGGCTAGCTGTGCTAATTATTTCCATGTCTGTGTGAATTCCCATTACCATGCTAATAGCATAACTGTCACACAAAATAAAAAATTTTAAGTCATATTCTATAGGTTGACAATGATGACACCAACATTTGTTATAACTAGACCCCTGCATTATCAAAAAAATACAAGTTGTGATTAAACTCGAGCAGTCACTTGAGAAATTTTTACAACTTGCCATCTCAAAAATGATGTTGCAGCCGTTGACGGCTTCTTTTTTGTGGTTGGATGAACTATAAGTGCTCCACTCGCCCTCCCACAGATCCCACCGATCCCCCTAATCCCACAGAAGTTGCGGAGCTGCCGACAACAGGCAGAATTAGGGAGAATTGTGAGGGAGCTAAATTTAAAGAAAAAAATAGTGACCCCAAACTTTTGAACACTAGTTCATATACAGTGCTGTTCATGCGTTTCTTTTCGAAAACAGCCGAGAGTACATTTCGGTTTGTTCTGTATTGGATTTTACTTGAAATACCACAAAGTCCAGAATTTTATGGGAACTTTGTGCCTGTCTACTGAAGTCGAATTTGGCATAAAGGACCTTGGCTACAAGCTAGAAATTATACACCGCAATTTGAAACATTTACTACGGGTCACAATATCGTCCCAGAGCTATAAACCCTACAACGCTTCATTAGGTACAGATTTAGCCAGAATCTGCAACAGATTATATTTTATGTTATGTTTGTTCCTCCAAGTATTTACACAATAACTGATAGCTACATTGAAGCCTATGATGCTACCTCCACTGCATGATAACCCCGGACAATGAACTAGTTAGCCACTCACCCATTAATATAACTCATTTTTCAGTCGTTATATCCAAACAATTGCACCAAAAATTATACAACCACCCTGGCTTTAAATAGAACAGAGTTAGCATTACTCTGTTAGGCATTTTTATTATTTTACGTTCCTTCCTCCAAGTATTTACACAAACACAGATAGCTACAATAAACTCTGTAAACTAAATTGATGATAACGTAATGTGATGCACTTACTGTCTCGACACGTATCTCCCTTTCACTATTGAAAAACCTTGTAACTCCATTTGAGCTAGATTTTTTGTCAAATATTATAACGTAATTACAAGCAAGGGTATCTGATCATATGTCTGACTCTGCCCCGTCATTATGTTCAATCTTGTTGATGCAGTTTGCCTGGAAGCCAGCAGAGGAGTTGAACTGGATTGAATGGAATTATAAAAAAACTAAAGTATCGATGCCATTCAAACTTACAAGTGCGATGTATAGTGGCATAAGGCAAATGCTGACACAGAAATAAAGTCAAAAGTGTGAAAATTGAGGGGACTGAAAGTGTGCATAAAAGGGAATAAAAGAAAATAAGAAGTAAAATTAAAAAGCAAATAACATAACTTTGGTGCACTTTGTGCAATCAAAATAATAAACACTTCAAACAACATTCTTAGCTAGTGACAAAAGAGTTGGGACATTTGATAAAAGGTAATGAACCAGATTAAACAAGGTCATTTCATGGCTAATTTGAATGGGCTCCTACAGATTTTTTTATCTGTAAACGAGTACAGGGGTGGTGCCGCTGTGAAACGTATGGTGGCTTCTAGGGGATGTTGCCATACAGAATCTCTGGCCATATAATCACATGTATAGGATAGCTGATGGCACATATATATTTTCATTAGTTGGATGGAAAACAATTTGTATTACCATATGGAACATTACTACAGTATAAAAAGATGTTAGTATCATCAGTATCATAATGTTTTGGTACTGTGACATTACCATGGTACCAGCATACTGTGCTGGTATTCCATCTTATAGTCTCGATTCCATGTTTTTTAAGATGTTTTTTTGGGGGGGTGGTTATTAATTTTAATGACAAAACAATCTAGTCACCGTGTGGCATATCAAGAAACTTGGGGACAATAAATTACTGCTCTAAAATTTACACCAGAAGTTTTACAAGAGAATACCATTATTTAAATTTTTTAACTATAAGCTGCTTCCAACATCATTTTTTTAGAATTTAGCCTCACAGCTGCAGATCACGTGTAACTACGCAAGCCCAGAGTCTTCTTATCCAGCCTTCTCACATGCAGCGTCATCTTAACCTATCCACCTAGACAGCTAAGCAACATGTTGTATTTTTTTCTTGAACTTATTTCCCAACGTAAAACCGATGTCTCCTAACTATTGACAGATTTTCAGTATTTTAAAATATCATCCAGAACGAAAGTTCAATTAACCATTTGTAATTTGATAATGTGAGTAATTAGTCAGGGTCCCAATATTAAGATTTAAGACATGAATTCAATTGAACTGTAATGGGCTAGGTACAGTAGCAATCATAGCTAAAAGCTAATGGCCCCATCATTTGCAGCCCATTTGAAGTCTGCTTGCAGCGTACTGTGTTACGGTTAAGGGAGTGGGAGTCTGTGAAAATGGATGGGATGAGTGGAACGAGTTAAGCTCGTCAGTGTGCCCAGAAGCTCCGACCAGCCATGGGTTTTTACAAGCCAGACAGGGCCCATTGATGTTTCCAAAGGCCTTATTGTTTTGAACAAAGGCAAGTTGATTTGTTGTGAGTCTAATTGGTCGGTCCCATAATGGTGTAAAAACAGCACTTGTTAGCAGATTAGATGCAGGAAAGATGTGCTTTTTGTGCTTCTTTTGATTGTAATTCCTTGAATTTGTCTGTTTGTGTGAGAAGGTGTATGTGGTTGTGTGTCCATGCCTCTGCGGGACTGTGCATGTTTGTTTGTCTTTGTGTATGCCCGGGTATGTGCACGCACATTTAGAAGCTCAATTGTGTGTGTGGAGAAGGTCCTTTGTGTCGATTAGGGCCTCGTGCCCTGTCAGGAGCAGAAACAGCCTTTCATGGCTGCAATTAGGTGCCGGGGATAAACAAACAGGCAAACAAACATCGCATCAACTTTGTTATCAAGAATATGATAATTGCTGCGCCTCCGTGTCAAAGGGCCTCCTGGCAAGCCCACAGAAACCCTAGCAGTGGAAGGTGATTTCTTTTTACAGCAATGTCTCTGTCTCTCTCACACACTCACACATACACTCACCGGCCAACTTTTGCCTTCAGAACTGCTTTAATTCCTTGTGTCATAGATTGAACAAGGTGCTGGAAACGTTCCTCAGATTTTGGTCCATATTGGCATCATTGAATCATGCCGTTGCTGCAGATTTTGTCGGATGCACATCCAAGATGCTAATCCCCCGTTCCTCAAGATCCCAAAGGTACTCGATTGGATTGAGATCTAATGACTAAGGGGTCTATTTGAGTACAGTGAACTAATTTTCATGTTCAAGAAACCAGTTTGAGATAATGTGAGTTTTGTGACCCTGCCATCTGAATGTCGCAGCAGAAATCAAGACTCATCAGAACAGGCAACATTTTTCCAATCTTCTATTGTCCAATTTTGATTGGCCTGTGCAAATTGTAGCCTCGTGTTCTTAGCTGATAGGAGTCACGCTCCGTGTGGTTTTCTGCTGATGTAGCCCATCTGCTTCAAGGTTTGACGTGTCGTACATTCAGAGATGCTCTTCTGCATACCTTTGTTGTAACAAGTGGTTATTTGAGTTGCCTTTCTATCAGCTTGAAACAGTCTGGCCATTCTCCTCTGATCTCTGCAATCAACAAGGCATTTTTACTGAGAGACCTGCTGGTCACTGAACTTCTATTTTTATGACCATCCTATGTCACTTAAATCACAATTTCTTCCCCATTCTGATGCATAATTTGAACTTCAGCAGATTGTCTTGAACATGTCTACAAATGTTGCTTGTCTACTTTGAAGGAACTCATTTCGTGTCAATGTACAGTACTGTGCAAATGTCTTAGGTACCCTAGATATTGTTTGACGCAAATCTAGTTGATTTATGATCTGCATTAGTGTGTCAGTAGAAAAGAGCAAACCTTTATTATCCATAAAATGCAATGCTAGTGAGAATTATTTTTACTTTTGTGACATAAAGTAACATTCTGTAAAAGACCACATTTCAGATGAAAACCTGATGACCTTTTAAGTGTATTGGCCAGTGCATGGTTACACAATGACAACAAACAGGTATGCTAATGATCAATGACATAATGCACTGATAGAAACAACCTTATTAACTGAAACAGAAACGGGTGTAGAAGGAATTAAACTGGGTGAAGGACCATCAAATTAAAAGGTGTGGGTGTGATGTGACATTTTTGTATAGTTAATTTAGTTTCACAGTTTTAGCTCTTTAGAGAATAGGTTATATTCAAGACCTTTCATTTCTATATTTTTGAAAGCATCTTCCATTTATAGAGTTTTTGTACAGATGCTTAAGACATTTGCACAGCACTGTATGGTGTGGTTAAGGTAACGTGTAATGGACTATTACAGACGCAAAGTGGAGCTTGACCGTTCAAAATGCTATACTCTGAAAATGTGAGCAGGACAGTTAGCCATCTGACCCCTAGTAGGTTATGCACAAACTAGTTTAGTTGAACATTTGCTTCCTCTGTAACCATTGTTGTGTTAAAATGCCAGGACCTTAATCAAAAATATGGCCATATCTCACTACCGGCATTAGCACACTTGACGTAGCGTGTATTACCGTAATTAAAATATTGTACATCTATCTCATCCTCCTGTCGAAAAGACTCATTTGTTTTCTCAAATGTAGAACAGGAAAGAGAGGGTGAGAGAGGAGAATAGGGAGAAGAAGTGAGTGAGGGAGCGGAGAGCGGAGAAGGTGTTATAAATAACAAAAATCAATAATACATGACGCTGTATTAAACATCTGTATTCAGCAGCAAGCCTAAGTCCTGAGGGGGAAAAGAAGAAAAAAAGACAAATCCCCATACCCCAGTAGTGGGGTGGGGGGGTTAGGTGAATGTGTATCTGTCGTTTTCATCACGAGTGCAGTCCTGCTTCTCGTTGAAGGCGGACGCCCGCCACATTACTTATTCAGTAATGTGTCCCGTCTGCCTGCCTGCAACGCGGATTCACAACAAACTCGCACTGCATCATCATTACTCTGGATCTTTTTTAACCACACAAACCCACACAGAGTCACAGAAACACAAACCCACAGATATGCATGAAGGTACACACAAACACAAAAATACACACACGACATGACAAAGTGTTCCGGCAGGTGTTCAGGCAGCTCCTACTCCCTAGTGAAGTAGAACGTGTTATAGCAGCAGAGCTCCCTGAGGCTGTATGCTTCTTCCAGAATAATCAAATGGAATTTCAGTGTGCTAATCACCATCCTTTCCAAGAGCAGGCGAACGACGCTACATCTGTTTGACCAAAGTGGCTCTCCTTCCAGAGGTGGACGTAGTGACATAGCACTTCACAGATATCCATATGGGGGTTATACATGTTTATGTTTCTGACAGCTGTGTTTGTATGTGCATGTGCTTTCCTAAAGAGTGTGCTTGTGTAAATATATTACTATTCTTGTTAGAACCAAATTTCCTCCCATGGCAAATCAGGCAAATTGCCAGTCCTTAATTTGAAAAATACTGTTTTAGGCTTAGGGTTACGCTTAACATTATGTTTTATAGTGACAATGATGACTTGAATTATAGGGATAATGTTTGGTTTGAGATTCGGGGAGGTCACTCGGTTTAAGGTGAGTTTTAGTTTTAAGGTTAGGTTCATACAAGGAGTTTTGTGTGTCTTGTGTCTGTGGGGAGGGGGATGGGTGTTAAAAATACCAACAGACTTGTTGAAAACTTTCCATCCCAGATGTGTTGATTGTATTTAGAGAATTCCTCATTTGCATGTGAGCTAGGGTGGAGCTAAATTTGGTAAAATGTAGGTGTGTGAAAAAGGTTTCCCCATTGGTGGTTTGGTCCAGTGACAGTGGGAACTATTATCTGTTATCAGTGGAATGGATATAAAATGGAGGTTAGTGATTGACGTCAGAACAGCCAGAGAACTGAGATAAGGTAGCTTATCACAGCCAGGTGCTGTCTATGTGTGTACACGTTTGTGCACAGGCAAAAAAGAGCATGACTGCAGCGCAGGGGCATTTTACAACTGGAGGTTTGTGAGTTCTGGGCCCATTTTTGTTTTGAACACTGCATTGGGAAATGCCTCGTAAGCAGTATTTCACTTTAACATCTACTGTACACCTCAGGAGGAGTTATATTTTATGTTTTATTATGATTTCAGGGGGCAGGGTGGACCGAATCCGCATCAGCGACTCTGACATGGTGTGTAGATACAGACCCTGTCATGTGAAAGGCCTCTGGAGACGATGTCCGGCTGATGAGTGAGCTGGTCTCCATAGGTTTCGTGCATTGATCACTGTCACAGAGGAGGAATCACTACATTGATCTTGTCTAAAGAGCAGCGTGTCTATTGTTGGCCTGTTACCTCTCACAGTGACACACACATAAGCAACCATGCAATCATTCAGAACATATGATTGACTAACCATTCTTATCGTGTTCAATAATATGACATAAACCTGTGTGTCTGTATTTCAATGGGATTCTTACTGTATACATAGTGCATAGGCCTACTGCTCTTCAATTTCCTTTCCACGTTCTTAAGCTGGGAATTTACTTTATGACTCTAAAAGTTGAACATCCAAATCACCTGCTTTTCTTTCTTTCTCTTAAATAGTCATGTTGAATTATGCCTGGCACCAAATGCACAGAGTCCAAATGCAAAAGCAAAGGATGGATCATTTGTTGTTTAGTGTGTGTTCTAAATGTTTTTAGTTGGTAAAACGTCTTTGAAACTGCCTTATATTCATCTTTGAATTGTATGTTCAATATAGCTTGAGTGTGCAGCAATTTTTTCAAAGCAATTCTTACTTTACTCTCGCAATACTTACGGAGGGCACCATATAATGTGTGTACAGGTATATGGCAAGTGGCATTCTTGATTAGTTAACACAGCAAAAGTGAGGTCTTGGCTTTCTTCTGAGAATATCTATGTGTGCAGAATAATTATGCAACTTAATGAAAAATGAAAAGTTTCCAATCTCCCTTGTTGATTTTCATCTGTTAAAGTGAGAATAATAAACAAATAATCTTGACATTTCAAAACAAATCAGTGACCAATATAGCCACCCTTCTTTTTAATAACAGTCATAAGCCTTCCATTCATGGAGTCTGTCAGTTTCTTGATCTGTTGACTATCAAATTTTGTGCAGCAGTAACCACAGCCTCCCAGACACTGTTCAGAGAAGTGTACTGTTTTTGACCATTTAAGAAGGGACTACAAGTTCTCAATAGGGTTTAGATCAGGTGAGGAAGGGGGCCATGTCATTACCCTTTCATCTTTAAGGCCTTTCCTAGCTAGCCACACAGTGAAGTACTTCAGTGCATGCAATGGAGCATTGTCCTGCATAAAAATCATGGTCTTCTTGAAAGATGCAGACTTTTCCTATACCAGGTCATGTCTCTCAGCACTGAACACCTTTTTTCGGAGTCAGTAAAATCTCTTTTTTGGCCCATTTTGCCGGAGGAAGAGAAAATGCCTAATAATTATGCACACCTTGAAGTAGAGTGTTGATATTCTTAGGCCACACCCTCCCTCATTACACAAATACACATCACCTGATATGCTTAAATCCAATAAGCATTCCAGATTATACAGCTTGGAGTTGGAACACATTCATAATAACAATAATGATATGATCAAAATACTGACTTGCCTAATAATTGTACACACAGTAGACAAGAGGGATACAGACAGAGAAAGTAGGTGACACCCCTCCATAGAGACTCACTAATCTGTACATTTCCTAATTTTCACTTTCCCTGAAGAAACCGTACGAGCCGCCGAGCAACCAGACACATCCCACCCGCACTGAGAGACTGACAGACATGGGAGACTACAACGACAGCCAAGGCTAAGTTGGAGAAATAGTGGGGCGATGATGGAGGGATCAGGGAAAAAGGAGTTTTGGATGGAGAAATCAAAGCAGAGAGGAGAGGTGTGAAGGGAGTGAAGGAGCGGGGCACTGACTGAACCTGGGAAAAGGTGGGAGAGAGTGAAACTGACAAAATAGGACATTGGGGACAATTTGGAGAGTAGGAAAGAAGACTAGAACAGGTGAAGGAGGGATAGAGAGAGTGTGACCTGAGGGAGGGGAGCGTTGAGAGGGAAGGAGAACGACGAATGCAGAGACACAGAGTTGTTCACCCCCCACCTCTGTGATTATCCGCCTGTTGAGGGAAACATTTCCCATGTCAACCAAGCCCCTTTAAATTGAGAGAGAGCGAGAGAAAGAGAGCGAGAGAAAGAGAGCGAGAGAAAGAGAGCGAGAGAGAGAGAGATGGGAGGGAACCAGCGAGGCAGCTGAGCGAGCAAGCGGGAGAGGGAGCCAGTAGAGCGGAGTACTGTGCGGACTAGCGAGGGACCAGCAGAGAGAGCCGAGAGGTGGAGACTCAGAGACGCTGCTGCTGAACGAGCCGCGTGTGTTGTGTGTTAAGAACAGCCTGTGGGTTGTGTGTCCTGTCAGCGGTGGACACTCAAACTCCAGTTGTGTAGGACTGCTCCAGTGAACGCGTCATCCACACACTACCTGGACAGAACAACTGATGGGTGAGAGGAACTCCACGCTGGACAGTGTGTACCACACGTTTGTGTGTCTACCTTTGTTTCTCAACGTACTTGCAGGGATTTATTTGTGTGTTTGTGTGTGACAGTTTGTTGTGTTTGTGTGTTAAAGTGGATAAGCATGCGTTGTTGTGTGTCAATTGCATGCACGTGTGTGTGGGTATGTGTGTTTGTGAGCTCTTCTCTGGACAGAGTGTACCCCACATTTCTGTGTGTCTGCCTGCGTCTGACATTTCTTCATATTGTGTTTGTGGGTTAGAGAGTGTGGTGTGTTTGTGGGTTTTAAAGAGGAATATAGTGTGTTGTTGTGTGTCATTGTGTGTGCGTGTGTGGGTGGACAGGCTCGTAGACTGTGCTTATTGAATGGTGCTGATGTACTTGATGATATCCCACGCTTCGCTCTGCAGCCTTGAACACCTGCTCAATGGAGCCGATGGCTTTGGATAGCCACTACCTACTACTGCCTGCCGTCTGTTGTGCTACCATCGTACACCTCACTGTTTGCTCCTTGTTTCTCTCTCTGTTTGTCTGGAACTTTGTCCTGGAGTAATAAGCTTGTTAGTCAAAATTGGCCCCTGAAGTGCCTGGAAAACGACACGTGTGTCTCACACTGTGTGTTGTTGTTGTGTGTGTCTTTGTCCCAATGTTCCACTTCAGTGTCCTGGTGCAGAGTGTCTGCCTGTACCGCAAGGAGAGAGAGAGGGAGTGAGTGAGGTAAAGATATAGCCAGGAAGGTAGCTGAGTAGAATGGTTGTGTGTTAAACAGCCACATGGAAACAAACTATAGTAGGCGGGGGAAAAACGGACGTCGATGGAAAGAGGAGTAAAGATGCTCAGAGTGCAAAATCCCTGCTGCCTTGGTCCTCATGTGTTTGGGCTCTTTACCTCTGTTCTTGTCATTGAATTTCATCACTGTAATGTGAGTATGAGTTTGTCCAATCAAGGCTGTGCAAACGACGCAACAACTCAAAGCTGTCTTCTAGTTAATGGGCAGATGGGGTGGGGTCGAGGGTGGTTGAGTGTTAAGCACATCATGTAAAGCATAAGATTGGAATAACTACGCTACGCCACAGAACCATACAGCTGAGCCAGACCTGTTTACACTGTGGTTTTAGGCAATGATTGTGTGATGGTCAGTATCAACAGGTAGATCACTGTCTAACAAACCGTAACTCCATTAATAGAATCCAGAGGAGTGATAAGTTTAACGGTTCACCACCACCATTCAATTTATGTTTAAGTGAAATGCATACGTTAAAACACTGTCCTAACAATACAGTAATCAATATGAAATTATAATTCCAACGAAATCTAGATATAAAGTATATAAATAAATTATGGGAAACTACAGACAGTAATCTATAAACTAATGTAATGTATGTGAAATACAAAGTGAGCAAGTGATGAGTCTTGGCCAAACATGTTCCCATGAAGCCCCTCCCCCAGGCGCTATCTGACCCAACCCCCTATCTCAAACCCAACGTGCCATATCCACTTACATCTCCAGACTGGTGCTCGTCTTTTCCAGCCTCCTGATTCGGCCCACCCATATCCTCACCCGGTGGGCGTCAGGGAACCACTTCTTAGAGTGCGGTCTATTCTGGAGGTTAAGGCTGGTTTTTAGAGACACTTGGTGTTGCTTTTACAGCTTTTTAACCATCCTATAAATATCTCCTGGAAGAATACAGACGGATTGAATCAGTCAATCTCTGGCATGAGCCATCAGGTGTGTCAGCTTGTTGTTTGCTGTGTTTCCTAACAGGGTTGGATACTCCTGACCAGCAGAGCTTCATTAATTGTTCTGAGTCCTGGACTCCTTTTGTAGTAGAAAATTAACCAGGGTATTCATCATTTCTGAGTTTTATTTTCGGTTTAGGATAATGATTAGGTTAGGGCTAGGTTTAGGGCAAGGGTTTTGTTTAAGGTCAGGATAGGCCGAGTTGATTCATCTCTTTGTTCCTTAGCGTAGTCTCAGAGCCTAATTGGATGGGATATGTTCCTCTATAGAACATCCTATAGTCATAGTACTGAGAACCTTCCTCTACTGAACATCCTATAGTCCTAGAACTTAAATGTCCTCTATAGAACATGCTATGGTCTAGTTCTTCCATGTACACATGAGCACAAAAACACAACCACGCAAACAGGCGGTGATTTGTGAGGTTATTATGTCTTTTGTTTTGTCTCTGTTCATGTGCATACTGTCTATGCGTGTGTGGGTGGGCCACGTTGTGTAAGAGCATTTAACCATGCTGGCCAAACTCTGTAATGTTACGCAACGATTACACAGAGGGAGGGGGAGCCGTCTCCCATTAGCTGGCCTAATTGACTCCTACACGTTTAGGCTTTGTTTACTGACAACATGCCATATCTAAACGTCAAACACATTGCTTTACCGTGACCATCCAGGAAGAAGGCTGGGTCCATACCTACGGAGCATCTCAGTGTGACAGCACTGATCTCTACATCATTTGTAAACCTGTGCCCTGATACAGTATACATAGTCAGCATCTGGAGTGAAAGGCGGTCCTTTGTGGTAACCTAACTGTGACCATTTTGTGCTAGGATGAGTACGTGTGTGTATCTGCATGTTTGGTTATTCCAATGCCGCGGGTATTTATTTTCTTCTTATTAAGAGTTAATCAAGATTCTAGATAAAGAACGCCACCGAACACATTAGAAAGGGAGCTCGCATTGCTCACCCAAGACTTTAGGCTGCAAAGCGCTCATTTCATGTCGCTAATGTGATAGCGTGGTTAGCCCCGGAGTACATTGGTCATTGAGCGGTGATTACACAGCTTTCTCTATGGCTCTCGCTGGCCCCTCCAGCAGAAGGATGAGTGGCTGTAATTGGGTATTCATTCCCTGGGCCCATGGCCTTAGCAGCGCCAGCCATTGATTGTCCTGGCTCTCCACGGCTGCACTTGTAATAATAGGATGAGTGTGGATGGAGCCAGCCACTGGCACTCACAACACACACACACTCAGCGGACGTCCTCTTCAGGCGCAAAGCGGCCAGCAGCACCACCGTACTGGATGTGTACTGGATCTGTACTTGACTGGGCTTCATTAGTATAGAAATTGGTGTATGTGGGTTTTTATACTTGTTAGGATCAAAGGGTAATTTAGGTTTTAGATTTACGGGTAGTTCCTAGAAATAATATACATTTCAAGGAGAATATGTTTTGTTTTCCACTAGGTCCTAACAAGTTTAGTAAAACAAGCATGTTTGTGAGAAACAAAGGTTATGTTTAGGGTTCATCTTAGGGTTATGGGAAGAAGGATTTTAAAAGGGATTTGATTTTAATTTCAAAAAGGTCCTCACAAGTATGGTAAGATATGTGCGCGTGTGCGCGCATGTGCGCGTGTGCGCGCGTGCGTGTGCTTTCGCTTTGCATTTTGGAGTGGAAACTACCGGACTCAGCTTGGAAGAAGTGTAGGAGCACGTGGCTCCTGTAAACGAAAGCAGTTGAGTGTTTAGTCTGAGGCCAACCTTTCCTTGGTGGGGAGCAAATCTCTCACTCTTCCAGACATCTGTGGCTGTGAAAGGCTGCAGACTCTTCAGGCTATCTACTTCTAGTGGCACTGGTTGAAAACCTGTTGGATGTTAAAAATACATGTATTTTTGTTTGAAAATTCATTAAGGGCCTGGACTAAATTATCATTGAATGTCAAAGACTAGGCTTAGTCCTTGTCCATGAAACCAGCCCTAAAATCATTCAGCTATTTTTAGTTTGAAAAGACTTTGACAAGATGTTCAGTGTTTTCAACTTCTTGTGCTTACTGGGCAAACACTTAAGTGTAGATGGAGAAAGAAAAGTGTAGATCTGATATATTGTAAATTTGACAATCCACTGTTAATAAATTTTAAAAGGGTTAATTATAAAGACTGTTGATAATAAAGATTGTGGAAGAAAAAGAAATATATAATCTTGTGTTCTTGTGCCTGTGGAAATGTTTAAACATGCAGGGGTGAACACAATTAAGGACACACTTAATTAAAGAAGCATCTTTATGAAAATATGTTTTTCAGCGGAAACCAGTTGTTTTGGCCATATTTATCAAAGGTGTAAGAGGGGAGATATGGATCCCCAATTTTAAGTGGTAGGTAATGTGTCCCACCTCATTAATTAGAACATTTAGCGAAAAATATATTATACCCCCCCATATCAAACTCACTTTTATTCTGAAAGATATCCATTATGGTCCTCATTTTTACATAATTGGATCATGCAGTTGCTGCAGATTTTGTCGGCTGCACATACATGATGCAAATCCCCCGGTCCACCACATCCCAAAGGTGCCTGATTGGATTGATATCTGGTGACTATGAAGGCTATTTGAGTACAGTGAACTCATTGTCATGTTGAAGAAACCAGTTTGAGATAATGTGAACTTTGTGACATGGCACATTTTCTATATGGAAGTAGCTATTAGAAGATCGGTACACTGTGGTCATGAAGGGATTGACATGGTCAGCAACAATACTCAAGTAGGCTGTGACATTTAAACAATGCTCTCAATTGGGCCAAAGTGAGCCAAGAAAATATCCCTCACACAAATACACCACCGCCACCAGCCTGACCCGTAATACAAGACAGGATGAATCCATGCGTTCATGTTGTTTACGGCAAATTTTGAATGTTGCAGCCTAAATCAGACTCATCAGTACATGCAACATTTTTCCAATCTTCTATCGTCCAATTTTGTTGGGCCAATGTAAATTGTAGCCTCAGTTCCCGGTTCGTAGCTGACAGGAGTGGCACCCAGCATAGTCTTCTGCTGCTGTAACCAATCTGCTTCAAGGTTCGACGTGTTCAGAGATGCTCTTCTGCATACCTTGGTTGTAACAAGTGATTATTTGAGTTACTGTTGACTTTCTATCAGCTCAAACCAGTCTGGCCATTCTCCTCTGACCTCTGCCATCAACAAGGCATTTTCACCCAGAGAACTGCCGCTCACTGGACCATTCTCTGCCAGCCCTTGTGCGGGGCAATCCCAGTAGATCAGCACTTGCTGAAATACTCAAACCAGCCCATCTGGCACCAACAACCATGTCACATTCAAAGTCACTTAAATCGCCTTTCTTACCCATTCTGATGCTTAGTTTGAAGTTCAGCATATCGTCTTGACCACATCTACATGCGTAAATGCATTTCCCTGCTGCCACGTTATTGGCTGACTAGATATTTGTGTTAACTAGAGGTTGAACAGGTGTACCTAATGAAGTGGCCAGTGAGTGTATGAAGGGAAGAATTTTAGTTGGATTCAGTGGCGTAGGCACGGGTGTGCCAGGGTGTGCTTGTGCCACCCAAAGAGGCAGCTGGCACACCCAGAAATCAGATGCATAATTCACATTTTGTTATAGCCCTGGCAAGGTTTTTTTTAACCTAGCCTATTATGGTCTAATTATAATATTTGTTCATTTTAAATAAATTCTTATTTTTTCATTAAAAAACAACATCTAGATCCACGTAGGCCTACACATTTAAGTGTATGTGCAAAAGTAGCCGCCAACGTGACCCCAGCGAATATCAGGGGAGGCTATACTAGCAGTGTAGTAGACTGAAATGGGCGTAATAGGCCAACACATTGAGCAGCTAATCTTGATCTGTATGTGCCAGTGTAGTGCGATACAATTCGAAGTTGTGCGTTTACAGGTACAGACTTTTGTTTGTGAAAGGTATTTTAATGTATGGCCTGTTTGATACGGACCAACATCAATGTATCCCCTTTCTCTGTAGAGACCATATATTGAGAACATGTATTTACTATTTAGCTACTCCTATACAGAACTTGTTAAACAACCAAGTATTGTAACATTGATTAATTTACACACCCTGTACATTTTTTATTTGCTCCCATGACCGTTTAACACTGTCAGGGTTGCAAATGAAAGAATACAATATTGTTATACACAATCAGCATGAAGCAACACTGGTTTAATGGAATACACAATTGTAATTATAGTCAGTGATATCGATGAGCCTGAGGCATTTATAAATACACGGGTGGCATTTTTGGTACACACAACCTCTTTTATGTAAACGTGCTTGTCACTAGATGGGAAATCCTGGGTTGATTTAATGAATTGATAACCACCATCGTGACCATCTCGTATCTAGATCAGCAATTGTTAGGTTTATTGAAGCCAAGTAATGGAAGGAAATCCTAGGGCATTTCTCTCTGTTGTGTAGAGAAAAATCGATGTGGCACACCAAGTTTTTTAGATGCACACTTAAATATGTATTTCTGGCTACGCTACTGGTTGGATTCTGTACAGTAGTGGTGAAAGGTTTTGAGAGTGATTCAGGTATTGGTCTCCACAATGTTTGCTGCTTTAGTGTTTTTAGATCTTTGTCTTATCAACTGCCCTCTTCAACTCAGCCCATAGGTTTTCGATTGGATTGAGATCCAGTGAATTGCAGAACATTGATTTTGTTGCAACAGACCCATATCTGTGGGAATCTTGAGGTATGTTTTGGGTCATTGTCTTGTTGGAATGTCCACCTACTGCCAATTCCAAGACTTCTGACCAAGAGGGAACCAGATTGTCAGAAAAAATTGCCTGATACTTGGTGGAATTCATTATGCCATCAATGTTGACTAGTGACCCTGAACCTCTGAAATTAAAACAGCCCCAAAACATCACTGACCCACCACCATATTTCACCATGGGTTTGGATCTCTGCCGATGCTGTATCTGAACAAAATGTTAAATTTTGTTCCCATCTTACCAGAGCAACTTTTTCTAGTCATAATTTAAATGACATTTGGCAAACTCCAAGAGCTTGCGTCTGGATTTAGAAAGGGCTTTCTGCTGGCAACCCTTTCAAAGAGGCCATGGTTGTGAAGGTGGTGTCTGATGGTGCTTTTTGAAAACTGGTGACTCCAAGATGCCACTAAGGCCTGCAACACTTACACAGTGATTCTTTGAGATTTCTGCTTGGGAGGCAAAATGCATTTGCATCCTCTAAGTGTGAGGTTTTCAACTGTTCTATATCTTTATAATATTTTTTATTATTTTCATGACAGAGCTTAGTGGTACATTCAAGCGATTGTGGATATTCTTGTAGCAATTACCATTTTATGAAGGTCTATGATCATCTGTCTCTTTTGAACTGACAGTTGTTTTGTTTTGTTATTGGTGTTGGATGACATGGATATTGTATGCGTGTTACCTCATTTTTATACCCTGGTGGAACTGGTAGTGATGTATGGAATTTAATTCCTGGTTTAAGTTTGGTAGATTTTTGGTTTATTACAATAACCTTTAAGGGTGCCATTGATTGTGAAACCTTACATTTCTAGAACATTGATTTTAATTTAATCAATAAATCATTCTGGTTGGTTCCATTGACCCATTAATAAAGAACAGCATTTCTCACATTGGTATTTTGAATTTTTCTCTATAACTATGTTGTTGTATATTTTTTACAGTATTTTTTGTGCATTGCCTTTCATTGGTGCCAGTATTTTTGGAGCCAACTGTACTTCCTCTTAGCAATTCTACAGAATGTGGGTTGATCAGTCTCTGACGTTTGGAGCTGTCTTGACACTGGTAGATTGATCACCCGTAAATAGTTCTATACTCTGGTGGGCATCCAAAGTCAACATCTCCCCTTTGCCCATGTGTCTTCTGGGCATTTGGGGCATTGCGTGTATACTGACGAAAATTTGTTTGAGACCCAGGGAACAAAGCACACTTTTGACTCAGTGTGATCTAGGGACTTCTTTGAAGGTCACAGCCACGCCATCTCCCAGACAACATCAGTAGTCACGAATCCACAAGACCAGAAATGTTAGGGCCCAATTTGTTTTAGAGATGGTGGAGGTGGTACTTCTGCTCTTGTACCAACAATGTTGTTTTGGGCATACCGCTTTTGAGCTGTGTGCAGAACTCTGGGAAAGTGTGTGTTAATTGGAGATATTCAAGGGTGCTGCCTGCAAACAATGGTCTGGGGAAGTGTCTGAATGAGCTCAATGTGTGGAATGATTATATCCAAAGGCCACGTTTGACCTGCTTTCATCCAAACAAAGCTTGTGTTTGTTTGACCTTGTGTTTCTTGCTTGTTTATGTGTGGCAAAAAACTGACGTGAGAATGTTTGTGCACTCAGTCGCGCACGTCACGTGGGCGAAGGTTTACTGCCAGCCATCGGGAAAACTATGAAATGTTTAAAACTGACAGATATTACACCAGGTTAAAAAGCAACCATTACAGAATATCTCCTGGCTGCTTTAAGGGACAGATTATGTATTATGTACAGTCCCTTTGTGAAGTCCTGGGTGGTACCTTCTCAAAGATTAAATCAGGTGGCATCAGGAGTTGATTAAAATGTGCCTTAATAATTCATATTGTTGGACAAAGCCACAGATTTTGGGAATATTCCTTTATTCCTGTCAAAACACTTATACACACTTCAAAATTAATATTCATAGTTTTCACATTATTCTTGTAATAGATTGAGCATTTTTGTGAAGGTTTAAAGGTGCTGGGTAAAAGATATTCTTTACAAAAAAAATGGGCAACCAGCAGCTGAAGCTTTCTGGAAGTACTTAACCAGAATATCCAAGGTCGGACAGAAGGCCAAAGCTTAAGTAAGTGTTGGAAAGTGGGACAGATGGCTCTGAAATGGGTGGCTTTGACCAACACTTGTGCATACTGTCATCTGGGCAACTATATATTGTCTCTGAGTCTTCCTCCCCACGCTGCCCGGGGGGGGTGTATGTAACCCGGTGCCAAAGAGGCCATTGGCCATCTCAGCAATATACCACCTTTTGATTGGACTTTCTGTGAGGCCAGGCCACCCTTCGATTGGTCAGTTTTCACCATTCTTGTTTTGTTACACAGGGGGTTTGTCAGTAACTGGCAGCGGCCTTGGGTCTAAGCCAAGTGGCACTCCTCGTAGTAGAAATCGATTAGAGAAAGAGACTGATATTCTATACCTCAGTTTTCTTTTTTCTCTCACTGTGTACTTGAAATTAGAGCTGAAAGCAACCATGCAATAATCCAATAGTTTGGGCTTGTGTGCTTGAAATCATGCTCGACTCTGCTAATACCTATTGTATCATCCATAATATTTGTGTTTTGTGTGCATGTCTGGGCTTGCTGTTTTTCCATCAGGGTTTTAAGCACTAGGCTGACTAAGCCTGCAGACATGCATCCAGGCGGCACGCGAATGAGCCAGGGGTAGACTCTTTCCTTATGTGCAAAACTAGTTTGAGGAGGTCCTACGTTTATAGGAGACGATGAGAGAGAATTCGAGATTTATGGTGAAGTATTGGAAGGAAGTGTTTTAGACATGTAGGAGACTTGTCCAACTATCACACTGTCAATTGGTACAATATGTTGTTTTTTTAGAACACAGTAGATACACAAAATTCTCAGTTGAAATTCAGTCACTCATCTCCAATACATGTTGTTTTTATATTGAGGATAACATGTGAACTGTATTTGACATGAAGATCATATCCAGATAGCTATCATTGTCTTGCGTAATTCATTCATAGTGAGATGACAACACGCACAGCTTTATAAATTCAGTAGTGTTTAGTGTGTTTGTGCATGCAGACTGTCCACGCTGGATGCTGATATAGGTGGGATATATGACCAAGTGGTAGGCCAAGTTCCTCTTCCCACAATGCTACAGGCTTCACCCAGCGCTCCCAGAGAATTAGTCTCCATCAACTATGGCAATGTGGCTCTTCAGTCAAGGGACAGCTCTGCAGAGTGCACACACACTGTCGCACACACACACGCACACACACTGTCACACACAACCTCTGTCTCACACACAACCGTTGTCTCACACACACACACACACAACCTATGTCACACACAGTCGCACACACAACCTCTGTCACACACACACACACACACACTGTCGCACACACAACCTCTGTCACACACACACACACTGTCACACACACACACACTGTTGCACACACAACCTCTGTCACATGCACTTTTGTACGTGCACAACGTGTGTCAGCATATCCCTGCCGCTAAACTTATGTTGCATTGGGATTGTTTTTTCTCTGATGCACATTGCATCATTGTACCCCAGAGTGTGTGTGGACCCAGCGTGCATTTTACTGTGTGTGTGAATGGGAAAGAGAGAAGTAGAACTTTTGCATGAATGGAAAAAGTGTCTTTTTCACCAACAAACTCAGATTGGATGGAATCTGGATCAACTAATATTCCTCTGGGCATTGCTGTTTATTTTTTATTTCTTTCACTCAACCCCTAAGCTCCTCTCCATAGAAAGTCAGCTGTTCTACTTGCTCTCTCTCTCTCTCTCTCTCAAACATTTTTCCCGCTTTTGTAATTCCATTGATTCTTTATGTAACCAAGGATCCTGGCCAATACGGGTAGAAAGCAAGAATTGTCACTAAAACAAGGCTCAGCAGAAAGGAAAGAAAAATTCTTCCTTCAACACCTAGTTTGGTTCTTATCCAGTGGTTTGAGCACATCTACTCTTCTGTTCCCCATCGATTGCTCAGCAAATGGCAAAATGACCTTTAAAGCACTGATAAATAAACATCTAATGGCACGTCGATCACTGTTAAGGTACAATAGACCACATTACATGCTCACTCATAATCACACTCAACACATACAGTACATGCAGCCTAAATACATAGAGAAGATAGATGTTCTATATGTTAAATATTTAGATGTAAAAAATATTTGGGTCTATAAAGGGATCAGTGTTTTATTTTCTGTCTTCTGGGTTTGCTAAGAGTTGCTAATTATTTGGCAGGAGATACTGATGAGCCAAACACATGCATAATCTATAGTGCTCCACTTGTCCTGGTGGAAAACAAAAGACATCTGCACTGTTAACTTTAGTTAATTTGAGTTGGTTAAAAGAGGCCTATGGCCTTTAAATGTAGCAGTGTTATGGTGTCAAGTCACTTGAGGCCCGAGCTAAAAAATATAATTCTGGAAGACCTCCATGACAGGAAATTGTTCACCTTAAGAGTTCCTTCCTGTCCAAAAGTGCAGTTTGTCCCCCACCCCCCCATGATAAAAATAGTAAGTAAAGCCCCTCAACATTTCTATGCATGTTTTCACAGTGGTTGTGTGTATACTGACAGACAAAATAACGTTCACCCAATTCCTGGAGGATAGTGGCAGGTTCTTTTCCAGCTGACCTCTGTGATGATGAACCCTGTAACTTTTCGAAGGAAGTGACCTATCTTGTTTGACCCTTAACCCGATGTATCCCCTGTCTTCTGGCTGTGGTCATTTTAAAGCTGCCCTCTTCCTTTGACCTCGTGACAGGCCGCTGCAAACCGGCACAGAGAATTACCATACACACATTCAGATGCGTGCAAACAGACACAGTCTTTTCCATTCAGTCACACACAAACCATGTTGCCATCATTTATTCCCTTTTCAGACATTATGAAAGTGTCTACATACTGTACACGCAGACACACGCACGCAAAGTTGCTTTCAGTGTTTTTGTCTTTTTGTTTAGCACTGTTTTGTTACTGAGCTTGTCCTATTGTGACACACTGGAAATGTATGCGTGTCCAACCATCTTCGGTTAGCCTAACGTCCGTGTCGTGTCACCCCACAATGAAGACTCATTAGCCTTTCACCACAGCGGACAGCTATTCCATGAGGGCGGGCGGCGCTGTTTTTCAGTGGGTCACTCGTTGCCAATTAACTGGCTTCTCCGGGAGCTGCCTGCACCTCCGTGTGTGAATGTACGTTGGCGTGATTGGGCGAGAACCCTGGGAACGGCTACTGTACGTTGTATTTGAATCGTACGGCCTGAAGTAGCACGACCATGGAATAATACAAAGTCTCATTCTCTGTCTCTCTTTTTCTCAGTTGACGTGAGCGCTGCACTGCCCATGCAGGTGCCCCCGTCGGCCATCCCCATGGAGCTGCGCCTGGACCAGCCTTTTGGCCGGTCTCTGCGTCCGGACGACCAGGGCCAGGTGACGGGCCAGCGCGAGCAGCAGCTGCAGCAGGAACTGCTGGCCTTGAAGCACAAGCAGCAGGTCCAGAGGCAGGTTCTCATTGCTGAGTTCCAGCGACAACACGAGCAGCTCTCACGCCAGCATGAAGCCCAACTGCAGGAGCATGTCAAGGTGCCCTTCTGTCTCCTCTCACCTAGGCTCTCCTCCTCTATTGTTGTTTCGTCTCCTTTTCTCTCATCTTGTTTCGTCTCCTCTTGTTTAACCTTTGCTCATTTATCCTTTAGTTTACTCTCATCTCCTTTCTTTTCTGGTCACTGACTTGTCAACACCTTGCAACTTTGACCTAATTTCAATCAATTTGTTCCCCATCTGTCTCTTCATCCCTCCATCTCTCCATCTCTCCATCCCTCCATCCCTCCATCCCTCCATCTCTCCATCCCTCCATCTCCATCGTTTATTCCTTTATCCTTCTATTGCTCTGTCTCTCCATCCCTCCATCCCTCTTGGAGGTTTGCAGTGGATGTCTGCACAAAGTGTTTGATTGCAACAGGGACTTGTCTCAGCAGAATGCCAATGTGCTGTGGTAAGGTCAGAGAGGATAGGTTGAGCGTGTGTGTGTATGTGTGTACACGCTCGTGCCTGCATGCTATGTGTGTGAGTGATGAAACTAGATCTTCTGGTTGCATTGGGCTGCTTTTCTGTCTCAATTGAAACCAAGACCTTGGGAAAGACTGTGTGTGTTTTTCTGTTTGTGTGTCCGTTTGTTCTGTTGTGTGAGCATGCTCAACTCCTAGAGAAACATATCTGCCATCACCCCTCCCTGATGCAGCCTCTGCTACATCTTCAGCCAATGGCAGCGAGTTGCCCAGGCTAAAAATAGCTCAGTCTGAAAGCTCCAGTACTGACTCCGGCCGCTGTGACTGACACAACACTGTGCTCACTGTTTTCTATTCTGCCCTGTTCTAGTCAATACCCACCTGTACTGGTGTCATTGACGTCATCTTTGTCCATAATTAGGCTTTTATCATTCGCTCTTTAAAGCCAAGTCATCTTGCGTCACATACTTCCTGTTGAGAATACATTTGAGTAATCAGCCCATTTGAATTCTGTGGGAAGTATTTGCTGTCGAAAGGGAGTGATGTGGGCTCAGAGGGTTTCACCAATATGTAAAGTATTTGCCAGTGAAATGATGTGTTCACTGCATTACCAGTTCAGACATCTTTATCTGTAAATCCCTCTCTTCTTCAATCTCCTTCTTTTCTTTCCTAATTTCCAATGTTTTACCAGCTGTTAAGCCAGCACTAGAGTAAATTTGTGGTATAAAGTTGTGGTAGCATTGTGGCAAACTTGTAGTATATCTTTGTGGTAATGATATAGTAGTGTTGAGTTAAAGTTGTTGTAACCTTGTAATGAGTAAATATTTTTTAATTAACAGGTTAGTGAACAAGTGTAGTTTGGTAGAGCTGTGGCAGCATTGTAGTAACTTTATAGTAAGTTGTTTAAAAGATTTGGCACCATTGGGGCAATGTTGTAGTAGTGTTGTGACAAAGTCGTGGTAGCATTGTTGCAAATGTGTTGTGTTGCGGCATAGGTGTAGTAGCATTGGGCAAAGTAATAGTAGTAGAAGTGTAGTAAATTAGTAGTAACAGTGGTTTGTGGTTGTAGTAATATTGCAGCAAATGTGTGGTACCTAAAATAATGTTGTTGCAAAGTCTTGCTAAGTTATACTACCATTACGGCAAACCTGCAAAGTACAAAGTTACCTTGTGGCAAATATCGAGAAACATTGTGGCAAACGTATAACAACGTTGTGGTATCATTTTGTTGCAGCACCAACAGGACCTTCTGGCCCTGAAGCATCAGCAGGAGCTGCTGGAGCACCAGAGGAAGATGGAGCGACACCGACACGAGCAGGAGATGGAGAAACAACAGAGGGAGCAGAAACTCCTGCTGCTCAAGAACAAGGAGCGTGGCCAGGAGAGTGAGTGGCTCCAAACCACATCCTTATATGGTGTTAGCACCAATGCTACCTCATCCTTTACTCTTATCTCATTGATTCCTACTTTGCTTGATAAAATTGACTGCCTGTTTATAATAATTGTATTCACCTTTGACCAGATTTGATTAGAATAGATAGTTTGCCAATTATTAGTAATCAACATATAGATGTATTTCATCTAATCTTGTCAGTAGTGTGATATGTACTGCGGTTTGCTTGGGAGTTCTTTTTTGTAAGTATAATTTGTGGCCACCGGGGAGCGTTGATGAGCACAACAGTTGTTCTTCCAAAGCTGTGTTTGGCTCACAGCCGTTTATAATTTCACTTGCTTAACACAGCGTATATGTGTATCATTTAAGTGTTTTTGATAGGCACATAAAAAATTGTTTTTAAAGATATTAGCTGCATTCTAAGTAAAGACACAAATGCGGGTGTACTCCATTTTTGTAATGGATTAGGCACTCACCGTTTATGTAGAGGTTATGAGTTCGAAACACCATATTTTTTGTGTGAGATAAAACAAACACAGGGGTATTACCAACAAATCAAGTTGGTGACTATATTACCGTACACAATCCTTTAAACAATGTAATTAACCCTTTTAGCGAGAATGCGCTTTAAATTCTGTGAGTCTGGATATTGGGATTGGGCTGTTGAAACTGTTTGTGCCACTGATAGATTGTATGCTTGAGTGTATCAAGGTGAAGTGTTGATGTTATTACTGTCACACTTGAGATGGTGTTGTGGTGTAGGAAGGGAGACCAGGCAAGGAGCAGAGTTCTGTTGTTTATTGAATGAATAGTCCGGGAAGAGTAGGATAGACTGGAATGTTGCAGGTGACATGGATAGTGAGTTGCACAAGGATTATATATATATATGCATACTTATGCTCACAGAAACATAGGCCACAGAGCATACGCAATAACTCAACTGAAATAAAACAGGAGGCACAACAAATATAACTGAACTCTATGCTCTATAGCGGCAAAGACGCTTAGACAATATATACATATAGAGCATATGCAATAAACTCAAGCCAAACTACACTCTTTTCACAACTCGCATGAATATTTGTACAGCTCCCGAGCGTCAGCACAAAAATAACAAAAATTAACAGTAAACCTTATAATGTGAGCTACGTGCCTTGTAAACATGCGCCTCAAATAAAATAGGAGATGGATTAAAATCACTGCTCATAACTGCAATTTGTAAGTAATATACAAATGTCTCATATGTACTTAAACCTTAGGATTGGTTTTACGATATCTACAAAAAAAATTGACAATTACAAATGTACCAGAAATGCTTTTGTTTATGAATCGCTGCCCGCACTTATGAACAACAGACGTGGATGAAACATGTCTTAACAATGTCTGCAATGTTGAAAATCGGCATCCTCATGAAAGAAACATGATAAAAATGAACAAGATTGTGCTTACAAAATATTTTGTTACAAGCTTTTGTTGAAGCTTTGTTACAAAAGAATTTCTGCAGCACTCAAGGTTGTTAAGAAGTGTGGGATAACCAGAACTCTTCCTAGAACTGGCCGTCCAGCCAAACTGAGCAATCGTGGGAGAAGAGCCTTGTTTAGAGAGGTAAAGAACCCAAGGATCACTGTGGCTGAGCTCCAGAGATGTAGTATGGAGATGGAAGAAAGTTCCACAAAGTCAACTATCACTGCAGCCCTCCACCAGTCGGGGCTTTATGGCAGAGTGGCCTGACGGAAGCCTCTCCTCAGTGTAGGACATATGAAAGCCCACATAGAGTTTGCCAAAAAACACATGAAGGACTCCCAGACTATGAGAAATAAGATACTCTGGTCTGATGAGACCAAGATTGAACTTTTTGGCGTTAATTCTAAGCGGTATGTGTGGAGAACCAGGCACTGCTCATCACCTGCCCAATACAGTTTCAACAATGAAACATGGTGGTGGCAGCATCATGTTATGGGGCTGTTTTTCAGCTGCAGGGACAGGACGACTGGTTGCAATTGAAGGAAAGATGAATGTGGCCAAGTACAGAGATATCCTGGAAGAAAACCTCATCCAGAGTGCTCAGGACCTCAGACTGGGCTGAAGGTTCACCTTCCAACAAGACAATGACCCTAAGCACACAGCTAAAATAACGAAGTGGCTTCGGAACAACTCTGTGACCATTCTTGACTGGCCCAGCCAGAGCCCTGACAAAAACCCAATTGAGCATCTTTGGAGAGACCTGAAAATGGCTGTCCACCAACGTTCACCATCCAACCTGACGGAACTGGAGAGGATCTGCAAAGAAGAATGGCAGAGGATCCCCAAATCCAGGTGTGAAAGACTTGTTGCATCATTCCCAAGAAGACTAATGGCTGTACTAGCTCAAAAGGGTGCTTCTACTCAATACTGAGCAAAGGGTCTGAATACTTATGACCATGTCATATTTCAGTTTTTCTTTTTTAATAAATATGCAAATATTTCTATATTTCTGTTTTTTTTCTGTCAAGATGGGGTGCTGAGTGTGCATTAATGAGAAATTAAATGAACTTTTTTGATTCTATCAAATGGGTGCAATTACACAGAGTGAAACATTTAAAGGGGTCTGAATACTTTCCGTACCCATTTTTTTACCTAAACCTTTCTTTTTTTCTGTGTGTTTATATTTTTGCCATTGATTTTATTCCATACTGAAGCTCACATTAAAATAAGTTGTACTTGACCCAAGTATTTCATCAACCAAAATCTTCATTTCACTGTTATTTTTTCCTCTGACCTCTAAATATGTTTGTGATCCAGTGTGTGGAATGCTGAACTCACATTACTATGCCAGCCACCTCCCCCATCTAGAGTAGGACAGTCTGATCACCTTTTATTGTTTGAATTCCCTAAATACAACCCTGTCATCAAATGAGTCAGTGAGGATTTAGATTGAAGCTTATTAACCCTTGAGGCCACCCGGAATTATCAAACGGATAGTGATACTGCACATTCTGTTTGCACAAACTGCTTCAGGCCCGGGGTGGGTAATCGGGAGAACCGGGAGAATTCCCGGTGGGCCGCTAGTTGTTGGGCCGATAAGGTGGTTCGTGAAAAACTATTTTATAATCGCTATACTTGTTGCAATTCGGACTGGGCCACCTGCCTGCAGATGTGAGGTAGTGCGGCCCACTTTTCGAGCGGACCTCTCATTCTCCCGTCACACACAAACACGAGTACGCTCCCACGGTCCACATCAAACGAGCCTTCAAAATAGAATTGGTCACCAGACCAGGAATGTCATTTAGTTTATTAAATATTAAGTGGGTAAATGATAATTATGTTAATAATGTTTATATAAATTATAATCGCACCAACCTCTTTGCCAAAGAGTGGAATCACAAATGTTTACTCCCTGCGCGTGATTAATTTACCGGTGGTCTGTTATCCTGAGTGCGCGTGACGGCAAAGAGACGAAGCAGACACGTTGCCAGTCAAAATAACTTAATAATGTCTATTAGCTACTACAGTATATTAGCTAACTCCTGCGCCTGTTTTAGAAATAGAAAGACTCTTCTAAAACAAAGCAGACTGTTTGAAAATGAGTTTTCAAAACGGTAAAGTAAATAGTTGCTGATATTTCAGTCAGGTGTTTATCTATCTAGCTCTACAGTCAGTCAGTAGTTAGCCAGTATGCCAGAGCTCTGGTTATGTACTGTAGGCTACTGCAAAGTTACTGTATTACATGTAACTAGCTAACTGTGTAGCTCAAATGTAAAGCCTAACTGTCAAAGTAGCTCATTTAACTTATTTAATAAGAGAATAAAGGATGTGCAGTGAAAGACAACACAAGGTAAGCCATAATTCATAACCATATAATTATCACTGTAAACTTTGCTTTAGAGAATAATGAAACAAACAGGGATACAAAACAGTTATGTTGAGGCAGGCTGCAGTACTGGAACACCAAGATAGGACTTGGTGCATATTATTATATTAAAAACATGTTTTTCATTCATGCATATTTGACATTTCTGACAGGGCTGAGCCAGGCAGAAGCTATTGATTAGTGGATAAGGTACAGGGCCGTGCAGAGACATTTTTGGGGGCAGGGGCTCAAGTAAAAAAAAGGGCACCCTACACGCGCACATGAACACACATGCATAGACACACACACACCCTTTCGTAGTGTCCATTATTCCCATTACCCAATTTTGCCACAACCATTTATAATCACACACTGTTCTGAAGTTGGGCCTAGTTTAGTCTCCTCTAATACCTTATTCCTTAAAAAAGACCCGAAAGCATTCAGTGGTGTGTTGCATGAGTACCACCTGAGAATGTTTGTAGAGTACCATCTGTAACAGGTTTAGAGTACTATTCTAACGTATCTCTTTTTCACTCACCTCCACATCCACACTACTGTCCCTTACCTCCCTCCGACCGTCACTTGTCTGAGGCTCAGACACATTCTGCTGAATTGAAATAGGTCAAATCTAATGTATGTAGACAATAACTACCAATAGCAGTTCAGATGTATTCATGCTTGTTGGTCTAGTGTAAGAGCACATAGAAAGTGCACTGATCTGTATTTTGGAAAATGATCAAATGAATGGATTGAATGCAAGATATCTAAATGACATAAGAACAACAGATTGTAGCTCAAAATTGTCTAAACAGTTGACTTAATCTATACTATCCGTTTCATCACTCACCTCATGATCCATCCACCGTAACTCACATCCATCTGACACTCCTGATTCTGGCTCAGACACACTCTGCACCAGTCAAATTATTCAGTCAGACACACACTATTCATGTAGTGCAGAATATGTACTGAAATATCTTACAGTTCAGTTTAATGATTCATAATGACTACAGAAACATATCTTAGGCAAATAAATGTATATATCTTCCTCTTAATGATAATAACATTAGAGCTAGCCATTGCAAATGGATGACTATTATATGAGAAAGAACAAATTAATAAAGCTAAAACAATCAAATTTTGCACTAGATAACGCCAGGTTGACTAGTAGAAAGACCTGTAGACTACTGGTTTCATCTGGTCTAAATAAAAGTTCTCCTTACTGGCTAAAGTATAGATAACCACTGTAGCTAGCCAGATGATATTTTCCACCCATATCAATCATCTTCTTTTGCGCTGAAGTCAAATCAAGGCTACTATAAGTGTATAGGGTAAAGCATGAAATTAATTTCTGAAACAAATTGGCTTTTTCTAAAGAACGCAAGTAGAATGGATTTACAGCGCAGGCACGGGCAGCTAGCTGGTTTAGAAAAGAAACTGAGTGGTAGCCACTTTCACTGGTCAATTCAGTTTAAAATTATGCTTGTTGAAAAGCTTTTGCTGGCAAACATGTACTTCAAAATGACACTACATAACGAGATAAATGTAACATTTTTCAACATCAGCTAAATGATTTGGGGAAAAATCTCTCTGTGGTGATCTATCTTACCCTGCTTTTCACCGTCTCTTAACACAACAACAATGCGATGCTCTTGGAGGCAGGCAAATGTGACAAAGTGAAAGGTCACGTCGATAGCCAATTACGTCACCTACCGGCAGCAGCGCAGGAAGACGAGTCTACCAACTTTACCTCTACAATATTACTTTTAAACATTTTTTATTCTCGATTAATTGATTTACACGTTAATTTTTAAAATGTCCATGTGTAATTTTACGAAGCATTGATAATTTAAATGGCCACTCAAAAGGGCACTTTGGACGTTCGTAGGCAAAGGGGCAAGTGCTCAGGCACCCATAGCCCCCCCTCTGCATGTGCCTGATAAGGTACGCCTAGGCTATGACATAGCCTACTGGAATAAAAATAAAATCTTCTCAGAAATCTGTACTTTGGTAAAAGTCCTGTATTAAAATTTCAGGTGTTAGTTTTTCAATGTCATTACCATCTGTACAAAAAGAGACATCTTACTTTAGTAATAATTTTGTACTGTAATGTCAACCTGGACCCAATCCGAGATAGAGAAGTGTCTGACAGAGGAAGAAGAGTGGCTGGTGGAGGAAAAGGAGTGTGTATGGTTGTTTGAAGTAGACTGAGAGGACGGTCAAGAGCTGTAGTCTCAGATGAGATTAGGGCTACTATACTTCATCAGAATATAATCGAGGTGTATTGCCCAAGATGACATAAGATGTGATGTGAATGGTAACCCTGTCTTCTGCATTTGAATTCTAAACAGTGGACAGGGGTCATTCTTGTTTTGAAAAGAAATAATCTGTTCTTAGTTTTGCTTAGGTTATTTTTTTATGATAGACAGTGTGCTTGTTGGGTGACAACTGTTGCTAGAGTTATGGAAGAATTAGTTGATTTGAGATGTATGAATTATTTTGGTAGTTTTTGTGCATTTCTTATGTGAAATTAACTGCTGTGCAACACTGAAAGCTGGTTAGTGGAACTGTGTGTAGAGTTTTGATAAAGAAACCTGGGAAATGGGTCCTAGCGATTGCGAATAAACAACATAAAAAAAGAAACGGGCATTATATAACCTCATTCTTCAAACTTAACATTTACCTTATTTGGTCAAGACTCTGTATTTATTGTAGTCGTCTAATTACTGTTGATATTTTGTTTAATAGTGTTGGCATATACATTTAAGTTGTCTCTGTAAATAAATAAATTAAATATGTACAGTAGGAAATAACACAAGTAAAGCGATTAGATTATTTGCAGTTACTATTTACCCCATCACAAAATGGGCTGGTGCACCATGAAACTCCCGGGCTAAAAAATGTGTCCCACTCCGGCCCTGAACTGCTTGGTGTATATGTTATAAGAGAAGTTGTGTACATGTTTTTATATAAAAAGAAAGTCATCATCACTGTTATTGGGAAGTAGTCTCTGTCCAAAAACATGTATTTCCACCAGTAGAGAAGTGATTCAAACTCACAATCTCTTGCATTGTAAATTAATCTTTAACCCGCTATGCCACGGGCTGTGTTGAATTTCACAGAACAAATTACTTTCATGGATCAACTTCCAAAGTCATGAGTTGAACAAATTCGTTGTCAATGTTTTTTGAGTGGTCAGGATTGTTTTAAACTAAAACAGGTAACACTTTTATAATAACTCACACAATTCATCATTTATTAAGCATTAGTTACCTATTAGGTAATGTTTTTTTCATCATTATCAGGGTTTCCCGCAGCACTTTTCAAGGCGACCGCCCAGACAAGACCCGATACCCGCCTTAACTGCTCAATCCCTAAAAATTAATATGAAGTGTGATATGCATCCGGCCAGCGCCATCTGGTGGTATTTTAATGTCATTGCGCTCTGTTAAATGCGCATCAATAGACAGTGAAAACGTGTTCACTGTTGGGCATTTCGATTAGGGCTGTCCCCGACTTAGAATTTCTTTGGTCGACCAAGACTCGACTGATCTCTCTTTACAATCGACTAATTTAAATTTTGAAACATTTTTTTTTCCTTCCTTCATAACTGTCACACTCATTGATTTTAATGAAACCAATTTGTTTTTTGCTTTACAGCGCTGTTGGAAGAGGTAATCAGAAACAAATACACAAGTAAAAAGGGTGATTGACAAAACAAAGATTAATCTGATCCAACTCAAATCATGCAGATTTTCCGGATTCAGCCGCTATAAAATTATTGTTGTTGCTCGAATGCCAATATGATTACAACTGCCTAGTTTTATTTAACTGTTAAGTAAAATCCATGTAATACAAATAAAATGTTGTTTAACATGTAAATAAGCAGAGCGAGTCAAATAAATGACGAGTGCTATAGCCTTTTTCAGAACCACAGATGACATTCACCGCAGGAAAATGCGCCTGAATACCTGGCAGACGAATGGGGAACGGTCTTCACCGGACATTCAATGTGATATCTTTAACCTAGATTCATCCAATTGTAAACTTAAATGTAGGACATAAACTTGTTTTGCTTTGACTCTGGTTATAACAATAGTGGCTTTTTTGTGATTAGATCATTCAAACTTTGCACAGCCAAAGCCGACATAACAGTAGCCTAAACATTTAATTTAGTGCAGATGTTAACAAAGTAGATCACTCAAAGTAGCGTGTGTTACCATGCACCTACATAAGCTGTTTTGAAGTGGTCGGCTACATATTTAAAGTTGAACAATGTTATGAAAAACATTGTTGGTGGAGTTTGCGTTCAACTTCTTTCCAATCACCCGTTACTTTGATGAAATGCTTCCATACTACGGATTTATTATGCATGTTTTTAGAAAGTTCTATATACAATCAGTAGGCTACATTTCAAGTGCAGGACAGGTTATAGTGAATCTAACATCTGCTACAATTGCATGCTCACATGAGAAGTATGAAAAAAAATTATGCATAGAGAATGCCCTCGAATCGGCTCCCACATGACCGATTCAAACTTATATGTCACTGCAGATATCAGAATCAACACACTCAGTGACTTCTCCTCCCTGACTGATTCAGACCTAAATGTCACTGAAGATGTCTGAGAGAGGGAAATAAACTCATCACACCATGACCGATTCTTACCTTAATTTCAGAAAGGCTTTTTTTAACACAGGCAATCAGGGTAACCTGACCTCACAGTTTGCCTCCTATTTTTAGACACAAAGAAGCCTTTTTGAGGGAAAGTCATCCATATTGGCACCAATAGTTTGTCGACAATATTATTGCAATTTGCCTGTAGTTGGTTGGCAAGGCAGCATCTGTGAAATGCCACTTCTCAAACGGTTTGACTATTTCTCTACTGCACGTACAGTGCTAGTCTAGAGTAAACAGCGGATGCTTTGTTAAGTGCTGCAGTAAATTGCCTCCAAGGCCGTCTCATAAAAGCCAAATTGCCTCAGTGGTAAGGCGTCCAAATTGGAATGTCAGCACTTAGGGCCCGCGATGTGATTTAAAATGCGTCTATATTAGCAATTGTCGTGTTCTCCCGCGCGCCATCTCGCCTGTGCGGCTAAACCACTCGACATGTTAGTCACTTGTTTCCAACACGATCTTTTTCTCTTTGACACACACTTTCATAAACACACGTGCACACACACACACAACTTTTTATAGACTTCGGTCTCGTCAGCGTCGCCCTTTTTCTCTTTCTCTCATCACTCACTCGTCACCATCTCTCTGTCTCTCACATCATCGGTCTCTCTCTGTCTGTCTGTCTGTCTGTCTGTCTGTCTGTCTGTCTGTCTCTCTCTCTCTGTCTCTCTCTCTCTCTGTCTCTCTCTCTCTCTCTCTCTCTCTCTCTCTCTCTCTCTCTCTCTCTCTCTCTCTCTCTCTCTCTCTCTCTCTCTCTCTCTCTCTCTCTCTCTCTCTCTCTCTCTCTCTCTCTCTCGCCACCCCTCAGGGAAGTGTTGACAGTGTGATGCAAAGGTGGTAATTGAAGAGAAATGGTGTGAAAACTCACCTTGTGATGCCTTGTAAAAGAACACACACAAACACACAGCAAAAAAAGACAATTTAACTGCCAGAGTCCCTGTGGAATTCCCATGAAAAGCATGGGTTTTCCCATCTCTTTGTTAAACCATGTTTGCAAAGACATATGTTACGTTTGCAGTAGGTACTCCTCCAGGCTTTAACCATGATCACATCCACCATAGGATTAATTACCCTATTCGTTCCAAATGACAATTAAGGGCAATACTAGTAACATTTCATGGGGATGTGCAAAGATTATCTTGATAAAGTGTGGTTATGTCATGGTTTTTGGATACTGAACCTTCAGTTTATTCCCAAAAGCCCACAGGAACACTATCTGAAGTGGCAAACATATTCCACACGTATTACCCATTCGGTTCTTAATCCACACCCGGTCATTCTGTAACCCCTAATCGCATCGTGGCTTCTTTACTCCCTCTCCAGGTGCAGTGGCCAGTACCGAGGTCAAGATGCGACTGCAGGAGTTTGTCCTGAACAAGAAGAAGGCCCTGGCTCAGCGCAGCCTCAACCACTGCCTGAATAGTGACCCACGCTACTGGTACGGGTGAGTATCTGATTCACAACCTGGTCCACAACCTTACCCTTTCCCAGCCACAGGTGAACACTATTGGCCAATGCTACGGCCATGCAAGGGAACAAGGTAGCTCTGAGTTTGTCATAGAAGCTGTACAGGTCAGTCCCACCTGACATTCTCTGACCTCTTTTTTGACAATAAATATAAATTACCTTACAATAAATAAATTACCTTAAAATCATCACAGACAGAAATGATTAAAATCTTTAGCAGCTGCAAAATGTGTTTTTGTGTTATTGAATTGGAGGATGTTCTAGAATCAAGTAAAATTACATCAGAAACCAAATTCCACTTTATCTACCCTTTTATTATACCATTTGATGGGAGTAAATCATAAGGTTTGGCAACTGTCTTTAGATGTCTTAATGGATTAAAACCTTATCGGCAATATAACCATCATCTGACTGTAAAGAATTGGCACTGTATTACTTGTCCTCCGTGCTATTTTCTCAGTTTCACAATAAAACATTTTTAGTGTTGGAGGTTCTGTGTCCAGGACTGAAACTATAATGCAGAATGTTGATGTCTACTATGTATCTAACTGTTAACATAATCAGAGCAATAATCAGAATAATTTAGGAAATATGTGCGGGCTCCTAACCGCAATCTGAGCGTTTATTCAAATGTGTAACTTAGGACTGATATTTAGATCTAACTTCAAGAATTCCATTCTACTAACCCCCACCCATCTGAGCTACAGTATCCACTTGTTTGATTGCAGGGACATTGTTGAAAGAACAAGGTTCGGCACAATGTACTGCTGCCCGGGTTTGATGCTTATGATTGACAGTTTATTGCCTTTGAGTCGTCTGTGTGTTTGAAGGGAGTAAAGCAGAGAGAGGATGTAAATATCTGAAGGGGTTTAGGGCACACTACCTGCCTCTCAGGCAAGAAGATAAAGAAACTTTTGAGCTGGCTGAATGGCAAACATTCTCTGTCTCTCTCAATTCATTTCAATAGGTGTTTTATTGGCATGTATGGGTGGTTGCTATTATTGCCAAAGCAAACGGTACAGGCAATAATAGTGATATCAGCAATAAAAGAAACAACAAAATAAGACAGTAACAATAATAATACATAATAATCCCGACATTGTACACAAAATGAAACAAATAATCAACATATCAGAAATGTACATTATGGGCGCTAACATTTTTCTTTTGTTGTGACAAGCCAAGACATAGTCAGCTGTTTCTGTAAATACAGTTTCTGTATTTTTTCCTAAGAGAATGCACATTTTCTCTTCATCAGGTATTTAAAAAAACCTGGAAATTCTTTCCTTAAATTGACAGAAATATATAACTCTTATTTAATTATATTTAGTGCAGTAAAGTACTAAGTGCTGTTTGTTTTCCACTTCTCCTGATCCACAGTGTTTATAGAATCTTTCTTCCCTGTCAATCCATGTTTTTTGTGCCGTCCAGTGTCGATCACTAAGTATATGATCGCTGAGTCTGTAAATTGTTACTATCTTTTTTAAATTCCTTGATTCTTACAAGGTGTTGTGCTAACTTGATTTCTCTATTAATAGTGTTCCTCCCACTGTGAAATGGTATCTACTTTCCTGAGATCTGGACTTTTTCTGAAAGAACACTACTTTGGTTTTGTCCATATTAATAGATAGTGCCCAATCTTTACAGTATTGTTCTAGTAAACATAGGCTTTGCTGCAGACCCTGTTCTGTCGGTCATAAGGTGATTAAGTCATCAGCATATATCAAAAAAATATTTTTTTGTCTTCATATGAGAGTCCTGGAAATGAAGACTGTTCCAATTTGGTAGCCAGTTCATTTATATGAAAATTGAATAATGTTGGACTAAGATTGCAAACTTGTTTCACTCCACTATCCTGAGTTAAATATTCTGTACTTTTGTTTTCCACATTTACACAACATTTGTTTTCTTTAAACATTACATTTATAATAGATTTTGCCTCCTACACCACTTTCAAGGAATTCTAAGAACATACCTTAATGCCATATTGAGTCAAAGGCTTTTATGAAGTCTATGAAACAGGCAAATATTTTCCCTTGTTTTGTTTTATGGACTTGTTTTTTGATCAAAGTGTGAAGTATATAAATGTGGTCTGTTCTATTTTTGGGGAGGAATCCAATTAGGCTTTACTTAAAACGTTTTGTTCTCTAAAGAAAACCTGGATTCTGTTATTAATTATGCTACAAAAAACCTTTCCCAAGTTACTGTTAACAGAGATGCCTCAATAGTTAAATGGGTCAAACTTGTCATCATTTTTAAATATAGGTGTAATAACACATTGGTTCCAGACCTCAAGAAAGTAACCCAATCTCATCACCAAGTTGAACAGCCTGAGAATGGCCTCCCTGAATTTAGGGCTACTGGATTTTAGCATTTCTGAAAAATACTGTCTGGCCCACAGGCTTTACCGCTTTTCATGGTTAATAATTTATCATTTGGCTCAGATAGTGTAATGAAACTGTCCAGTTTTTAGGCTTTTTTTCAGAGGTATCAAATCTCTTCCATAGTTCCCAAAATTAATTTTGATTCATGGACTCCTATTCTGTCAAGTTCATTCATCGTGTAAAGGCCTTTTTTCCCCTTTAATAACTTTTTATATTTGCTTAGATCTTGCTGGTACATTAGATGCTTTTCCTCGTTTACAGGGTCTTTGTGATTTGGTTTTGATAACAGTCTCAGCTGATTTCTAGCAGTTAAGCATTCATTGTCAAACCATTTGTCATTGGGTTGTTTTTTATGTTTTCGATTTCTGTTCTTTCTTTTTATTAGATTGGATTCTTTAGCCAGTCTTTGCTGTCTCATGTTGTACATGGCTTGTTCCTGTCCATTTGCAGGTGGCTGGTAGGGGTTAGAGTTTAGACTCTGGTTTTACTTTTGGGGGTAGGTTATTTGTTATTTTCAGATACATTTAAATTTGGCAATGGTCTGACAAAGGCAGTTGTGGCCTGACGATATAGGCACTGATTTTTTCTTGTTCTATATCTGTGATGTCATAGTCCACCACACTATTTCCTATTGCAGAAGGGTAAGCAAACCTTCCCAGAGAGTCACCCTTCGTCCTGCCACTAACAATATTCAGACCCAGGCTTTTACACAGCTGGAGCACCTGCTTTCCATTGTTGTTAACATTGCTGTCCTAGCTCTGTCAGCTGTGATTGAAACATGGACGTTCTGTCATATAAATGGTTGTCTAGGTCTATGTAGCCCGCTTCTTTACGATTTCTAGCATTTAAATCCCCCATTAACCAAAATGTGACTAGTGACCTACTGACTGAAAATAGATTACCTGTATATCATAATAAGGAATTGAAAAACAATCGTCATTAAAATATGGCGATTCATATGGTGGTACATACAGGTCCTTCTCAGGAAATTAGCATAGATTCACTTTGCCATATCACAGAGCTGTGCATTCGTTTTCTCTGCACAACTACCATTTTGAAATACAGGTCCTTCTCAAGAAATTAGCATATTGTGATAAAGTTCATTATTTTCCATAATGTAATGATAAAAATTAAACTTTCATATATTTTAGATTAATTGCACACCACCTGAAATATTTCAGGTCATTTATTGTTTTAATACTGATGATTTTGGCATACAGCTCATGAAATCCCAAAATTCCCATCTCAAAGAATTAGCATATTTCATCTGACCAATAAAAGAAGTGTTTGTAATACAAAAAAAAAAGAAAAAGTCAACCTTCAAATAATTATGTTCAGTTATGCACTCAATACTTGGTCGGGAATCCTTTTCCAGAAATTACTGCTTCAATGCGGCGTGGCTTGGAGGCAATCAGCCTGTGGCACTGCTGAGGTGTGATGGAGGCACAGGATGCTTCGATAGCGGCCTTAAGCTCATCCAGAGTGTTGGGTCTTGCATCTCTCAACTTCCTCTTCACAATATCCCACAGATTCTCTATGGGGTTCAGGTCAGGAGAGTTGGCAGGCCAATTGAGCACAGTAATACCATGGTCAGTAAACCATTTACCAGTGGTTTTGGCACTGTGAGCAGGTGCCAGGTTGTGCTGAAAAACGAAATCTTCATCTCCATGAAGCTTTTCAGCAGATGGAAGCATGAAATGCTCCAAAATCTCCTGATAGCTAGCTGCATTGACCCTGCCCTGGATAAAACACAGTGGACCAACACCAGCAGCTGACATGGCACCCCAGACCATCACTGACTGTGGGTACTTGACACTGGACTTCAGGCATTTTGGCATTTCCTTCTCCTTAGTCTTCCTCCAGACTCTGGCACCTTGATTTCCAAATGACATGCAAAATTTGTTGTTGTTTTGTTGTGCTGCTTCTCTGAAGCCCAGGTCAGGCGCTTCTGCCGCTGTTTCTGGTTCAAAAGTGGCTTGACCTGGGGAATGCGGCACCTGTAGCCCATTTCCTGCACACGCCTGTGCACGGTGGCTCTGGATGTTTGTACTCCAGACTCAGTCCACTGCTTCCGCAGGTCATCCAAGGTCTGGAATCGG
>JACXGM010003722.1:8597-19855 GCA_016801145.1 Umbra pygmaea
GGGGGGGGTAGAGGGTGGGAGATAAGGAAAGGGAGGGGAAGGGGAGAAGTAGAGGGGAAAGGACTGATCAGTCCCTGTGCAGGAGCATCAGGCTGTGTTTGAAATCGGAGAGAGCTCCACCCTCGAGCAGCAGTCAGCTGTGTTGAGCGCTGTTGTCCAAGATCATGTGGCAAAGCTCTCATACAGAAATGCAAATACAAGCTAGGGGAGGGAGTCAGTAAGCAGTAGGAGGGAGTGCAAGAGAGAGAGGGAGACAGAAATCCTAGTAGAAAGAGGAGGGTCGCTTGGAGGTAAATAGATACCAGAGCATGAATACAGCATAGCTGAGGGCACACACAGTGACGAGGGGGGGTTTGTTGATGGGAATCTGTCACGAAAGAAAATGTGCCGGGTTGACTCAATCTCAGGCAGATCAAGTGAAGAGTGAAAGTGCATTCCTTAATTTGTCTCTGATTTCTGCATGGGAATAACTGACGATCGAATCTGTGTTATGACCTAAAAGGAGAGAAAATCCCACAGCAACACAGCTGTACACAAGGTTGTTTTTATTGTCTCTCTACCTCCCTCTGCTCTACTCCACCACTCGCCGGCAGAGCTCGACAAAACATTCCCCAGCTGGGTCCTGGTGATCTGTTACTATAGCGAGGCGATCCAAATCTCTGTGGAGACATGTTATTGTAGATAACAATCCTTAGCTGATCACAGCAGCAGTCACTCGAATGTTTGGCTCAGAATGGGCTAACAGGATTTATCTCATGCCCTGCTATGAAGGAGGTGTGTCCTTATCATGTTGACAACATGTGATGTCACTTCCTATTTTGAAAATATAAGGGGTCATTTCCCTCTGAAAAATAATAATAATTCCTCCAAATAATTTTTCACTAGAATAAAAAACTATGGATTTCAAGACCTAGCTACAGTATGTTATCACGCTTTTTTAAACATTTCATCCTTAACTGTTAAATATTTATTTGAAATTTCTCTATTTTTTATACACTAATAAAGGACTATAATGAATAAAACTTTTTTATGTTGATGTCCACCTTAAAATCACATTCATATTAAGTCATGTTTTTTTATTAGTCTCCAACTGAATGTTCTCTACATACTGTCTTAAAATCCCAACAATGTAGAGGAACTGCCTTTGCTAAATAGCCTCTAGTGTACATTACCAATTCTGAGAACGTATTTTCAAAGAGTGACAGAAAGACAACACTACTTAAACTGCCCATGGCACATTCAGACAGGGGCTTCATTAAACATTCCTGCCAGCATGAAATGTCAAAGTTTTGACCTTTGAAAAACAGTACGTACATTAAACACTCACCCTTCTTTTAACTGTGAATCAAACGTCAGTACATTTGTCATCTTGGGGCTACAATTAGAAAACAATAATCATTTTAATACACTGGCACAGTAGATTAGGCTACAAATGCCTGATGGGTAAAAATACTTATCTTATACATCTATCAACCCCCTGTTTCTACAGTCTTATGCAAAGGTTTAGCCATCCCTGACAATTTTGATGATTTTCATTTATAAATAATTGGGTGTTTGGATCAGCAATTTCATTTTGATCTATCAAATAACTGAAGGACACAGTCATATTTCATTAGTGAAATGAGTTTCATTCGATGAACAGAAAATGTGCAATATGGATCAAAATGAAATTACACAGGTTCATGAATTTGTTCTTTTGCCCATGTTATGACCACATAACATGTGTTGACCACATAAAATGAAGCTGGGTTTTCCAAATTTGCATTTCCATACCTCAAATGACTCTGTTTGTGGCATGTGTGCAGTAAAGGCTTCTTCTGCATCACTCTCCCGTACAGCTTCTCCTGAATTGTTGAACGATGCACAGTGACACCATCTGCAGCAAGATGATGTTTTAGGTCTTTGGAGGTGGTCTGTGGGCTTTCTTTGCCTCTCCGATATTTTACTTGGCCTGCCACTTCTGGCCTTAACAAGAACTGTGCCTGTGGTCTTCCATTTCCTCACTATGTTCCTCACAGTGGACACCGAACAGCTTAAATCTCTGCAATAGCATTTTGCAGCCTTCCCCGAAACCATAATGTTGAACAATCTTTGTTTTCATGTAATTTGACAGTTGTTTTGAGGCCTCCATGTTGCCACTCTTCAGAGGAGAGTCAAAGAGAACAACATCTTGCAATTGGCCTCCTTAAATAAGTTTTCTCATGATTGGATGCACCTGTCTTTGAAGTCCAAGGCTTAATGAACTCACTAAAACAATTGAGTGTTCCAATTAATCAGTGCTAGGTAGTTAGCGGGAGTCAAATCAACAAAAAGACAAGGGTGCCTAAATTTATGCACCTGTCTAATTTTGTTTAGATGCATATTGCTAAATATTACTGTGTCCTTCAGTTATTTGATAGATCAAAATGAAATTGCTGCCAAACACCCAATTATTTGTAAATGAAAATCATGGAAATTGTCAGGGGTGCCTAAACATTTGCATACAACTTTATATCTTAAAAGTAAACGACAAAGAGAAAGTGACTCTTAATTAAGACATGCAATTAGATTTCTGTAATGAGAACTGTGGCAAAAGGCTACTCCTAAGACACAGCAGGAGACAAAGATAATAGGCTCAGACTGATGATGTAATAGGAAAATGTGAAGCATATCCTTTATCAATAAGGTAAAGTGGAACATTACCTGAGCTATCACTGATGACCATCTGTAATTACTTCGGACCTCTGCATCAAAATATAGATCTGTTTATGTTGTTTACCAAATATAAAATATACAAACAGCTGATGATGATTATGATTGCAATTATGCATTGAAAGGAAATACATCTTCTAGGTAACTATGTCTGTAACTATTATCACTTTTGAGCATATTACTATAGTCCAGTTTGTTTGGGGAGTCAAAAATGCACCAATCCCACCCAGTTGGGCATGAAATAACCCCACTCTTGTCCAATTGAATGAGGTAGTCTGGCGTGGTCAGTTCAAGTGACAATGCAATTAGCTGAAAAATAGGAAGTGACGCAAACATGCAGTGTCTGTGAATAGTTTCAGTTATGGAAAATAGTTGTTACAGAGCCTTTTGTAATGCTTTATAATCAGAGGTTATTATAACCTGAATGCCACAGCAAAGAGGCATGCAGCTGTGTGCCACAAGGGTTATATAACCCCAACCTGCTGAGGTAGGACTGCCTTCCTTTCCCACTGTTTGCCACTGTGAGAGGCTCTCCAGCTGCAATTAAAGAAGGGCACATAAATATATGATGAATGTCAAGAGCAGCATGTTATTTGGCTTGGCCATGTTGGGTCTATGCCTCAGCAAGGGGGTAAGGGAATAAGGGTTGAGGAAGAACAAGTAAAGGAGCTGTGGAGGAGCATGACTAATGGACCCGTGGATGGACCAGTGGCCTTCCTTGGAGCAAAGTCTTCATCCAAATTATTACCAAACTGAATAATTTAAAGAATGTCAAAATCATAGAATGAAGTATTAACTTCATAGTCGTGTCATCAAATCTAGCTCTAATGCAAAGGATTTATGAGTTGATTGAAGAATGAAGCATGTGTATTTGGCTAGAGTGCAGAACAGTTTAAAAAACATTTACCGGTAAATAGTGGCTTTCTCTCCTGCTTGAACTTGACTATTGTTTTTAAGGGGGCACAGTGTGCACAACACATGGAAAAAGGTGCCCACAAATACAGATATTAAAAGGAAAATCCACCTGGCTCAAAAATCTGAGGGGGCACGTGCCCTCAGTTTGAATGGGCATGACGCCTCTGCCAATAAGATCTGGTCTGGGTCTTTTCAGCATTTCATATCTTAAAATATCCCGCTGATCAGCCTTTTCTCTGGCTTTTAATAACTGTATATAGCAGCCTAAGAGCAGCATTGAGGTTTCTTAAAGGATTTAACTCACACAATATAGTTCTATTTAAATAGTTTGTGTGAATAGGCATGATATCAAAATGATCCATTTTTAATTTGGGTAAAGCAAAAAATCTAATAATCATTTGTGGAGTTAGTTTTATCAACTCCACAGTCTTATTTGGTACTAATTTAAAACCCCGGTTGGAAGGCTGTATAAACGGCAAGCCATTTTCAGAGCTCAGCAGAAAAACAATAATGGCTTAAGGCTGCTATCCAGCAAATGGGACACTAATTAGGAACCAGTGGGCGTAATATTCCTGTCAACTGTAAATATGCAGGACCTGACTTTTCTAATTATTTATTATATTCATTATAAGGCTTTTCTTTACATAAGGAGTTCTCACCAGGTGCTTATACACTGGCTCTAGATCCTAAAACCTTAAATGGCAAGCAGCAATTTATGCATTTTGCTAAGAAAAACTCCCTATTATGGTCAGGACCTAAAGGAACCTTAAACCTTACCTAACTCTAGTTGGATGGCTATGTTTGGATTTGTTTTAAAATTGAACTCAAATTAAGTGATATCTTAGTTGAAACATATGTTGTGCCCTCACGATTGAGGCATCCAGTCAGTGGCGTTTCAGGCCAATCTGGCGCCCTAGGCGAGAATTCTAAATATCACCCCAAAGAAACATGCCAGCTTCAAGGGAAATTACACTTTCTTCATTCTCACTCTCTCTCAGCCTCTCCTTTTGCAAGTCCATTCAAGATAAGTCCAAACATTTTATAAAACGAACATTCTTGCTAAATCACTCAGATTCAGGTTCTCTTCTATGGAGGGAAGAATAATGATGAAAAAAAGGTTTGATGTGTAACCTCTCACTGCATGAAATACCCTTGTATCAAGACTGTACACATCCTCACACATATTGCAATACATTGCGTATCAACCTATATTTAAAATACCACTACACACCAAGAAACAGACCACCTTGTTTCAGACCAACCTTGATACATCCCTACACATGATGTGTTAAATATTGACCCATCTTGATACATCCTGACACAGGCTGTATCCAATATTTGACACACCTTGATACATCCTGACACATGCCTTATCCAATATTTACCCATCTTGATACATCCTGATACATGCTGTGTCAAATACTTGACCCATTATTGATACATCCCGATACATGCTGTATCCAATATTCAGTGTTGGGGAAGCTACTCTGACACTGTAGTTTAACAAGCTACAAGCTAGTTGTAAGTTATTGTAGTTAAACTACAGTCAAGCTAACCTTTTTGAAAAGTAGTTAGCTACACTACAAGTTACTATGACAAAGTAGCTAGCTACATTGAAACTACTTTGATTTTTTTTAACAATCTATATTATAAATAACTGAATAAGTGTCTGAGGAATGTATTAAGTAAAATATTTTCTGTTTAAAACAATGCAATACAATTATGTTTTCAAAGAGTATTGTTTTATTACACACAATGCTCAAACATCTCAGACTGTCAGGCTTTGTCGTTTCCTTGAAAGACATGAACTAGGACAAAAGGACATGGGTAATTCGTTTTTCTCCATTCTCCGATTCTGCTGCCATGTCTTGCCTGTTCATAAATAATATAGCATGGGTATGTCGAACTTGAATTGTCAACCCTCTTCTGTACGTCAGTGAACCGTAAGCCACAAGACGCGTGATTAAACAACAGGTGGCGATAATGCACACATTTTGTTTGTAATCTAATAAGAAGAAGCTGCGCTGCTTCATTCATGACAGGCTCGACAAAACACAATGTAGCTTTTGCTCACGCTACACAGCTACTTGCTACAAAAAGTAGTTAGCTACTGGAAAAGCTACTCTGCCTAATAGCAACTGAGCTTCTGCCAAGCTACTGAAAAATGTAGTTAAGTTGGTAGCATCGCTACTTGTAGTTAACTACTCCCCAACACTGCCAATATTTGACCTACCTTGATATATCCCGATACATGCTGTATCAAATATTGACCCACCTTGATACATCCTGACACATGCTGTATCCAATATTTGACCCACCTTGATACATCCTCATACATGCTGTATCCAATGACACACCTTGACCTTGAACGCCTTGCAATTTTCCATGCACTGGATGAGTGGAGAGAGAGTACAATGACAGAGACTCTTCAGATGATCTGCTTTTAAACAGTAAACTGAACAGGAAATACTCACATGACACACTCAAAGCCAGGATTTCCCCTCACAATGCACTGACATTTCTGAATGACCTGAAAGCATATTTTGTACACTATTAGACATTTTTCCAACAAAGTTCACAGTAAAAGTAAATGTCATAACTTACCAAATACCAAAAGAGAATATTAGGAGTAAAATGACATATTTTGTAATTAATAGGGCTGGGACAACGCGTCGACGTCATCGATGACGTCGATGCAAAATATATGTTGACGCAAAATATGCGCGTCGATTCTTCAGACCCAAAACAAAGACAGTGTCTTGTGCCGGAGAGTAATAGCAACACGAGTGGCTCCACAGACTTTCAGAAGTGCGGCACACTCGTTCCTCTAAAGTATGGGAATTCTTTAATTTAAAAGGAAACAATTCTGTGAAATGTTGTCTTTGCAAAATGGAGATGGCCTTCCATTCTAACATCACGGCAACGCACCAGCACCTGCCGGTTGCAGCAACTGGATGTATATAGGTCGTACTCGTAACTGTATGTCAGACCTAAAATGCCCTTTACGTCGGACTTATATATTTATACCTGTTGCACGTTGCACCAGCTGGACGTAAGCGCTCAATGAGGTACGCCTGGTCGGCGCAGGGTAAATTATTTAAAATGTTCTGTTTTTCTGACTGATTGCATTAAGATTTAGCTGTAATTTCTTTGGAGAAAGACCGTTTTGTAAAATCGAAAATGCACATCGTTTACGTTTGCAGCGACCACAAATCGTACTAATAACTAGCCATGAATTAACAGCTGATTGAATGGGCAATTATCAGGTTTAAACAAGTGTTTTAGATTAGTAAAAGTCAAAGCCTAACCTATTACCTTTAACTATCAATTAAATGCCTGGAAATAGCCAAAGTGTTTTTTGTCAAAATTGAAGTAACGTTACTGCTCGTTACAAACAAATCTTGATCAGCCACTTTCAGCTGTTCGATCTATCTTAAAACGTAAAACAATATGTTTTCCATTACAACAGTATTGAATAGTAATGCTTGTTAAGACTGACACTTCACTGCCATTCCTCATGCTAAATGGTGAATATATTTTCTGTTATCTTTCTCAAGTTAGGACGATGCAAATTGCTTTGTCTATCTAAAGTCCATTTGTCATGCCGTAGTGCACAGCACACGCATGCATTCTTTGGCTTTGTATTCGTAAACGGGATTTATTATTTTAATGCTCTTGCAGGCACATCGAATTTAGGGATCAATTACTTGAAAATAATATATTTTTAACCATACAAACCAATAAAATGCAAGTAGTATTTTAATGGTAGCTTCTCTTTTCTTTGACAATCTGTGGGGTATGAGGCGAAACGGTTGCCAGGAAGCAACGTTGGAACGTTTAAAACTGTCTTTGTCCATTTTATCTAGTTGGATTAATTAAGGAAATAACACTGCCTAGCAGTTATTTGGTGCAACAGGTGTAAATTCCAGACACAACCTCGGACGTAGCTACGCCCGACCTAGGATTTATGCCAAACGGTTTTACGTCCAGTTTGTGCAATCGGCCCCAGAAGAGACGCCACCCGGGAGCAAATGCAGATGACAGAGCACCGTAAGTTTTTTTTCCAACTCCCCACTATATGATGGAGTAGGCTATAATACGTTGTCGACACCTAAAGTTTTAAGCTACAGTGTAATTAATTACTATGTGTAATAAACCCAGCAAACATGGAGCTGGCGGACCACCGGCGGTTACAGCTGACGGTCCGCTAGCTTTTTGCTCATCGTTTAAAGGGTGGTCCGCCAGCGGGAGTGTTTGCGAATGAGCGGTCTTCCGGCGGGTGAGCAGAGTTTTAAACATTCAAATACAATACAAACACAGTAAAGTTTATTTTAAAATTCTAAATTGAATTCAGTTCAAAAATATATATTAAAGAAAAAAGCTTATCTTTTTTTACTTTAGACTATTTTTCAAGGTCTAAAACGCTGTTCACCTGCCGGTGGACCTCTTGGCCGGCAGTGGACCGCTGGTTAAATGATGAGCAAACCGCCTGGCGGACCACCAGCTCTGCCTCTGCTGGTCCGCCTGTGTCCCGCTAGCTCTATGCTAGCTGGGTAGTCTCAAGGTGTGAAATGACACGCTTATGCAACCTAAGTCAACAAACGGTTGTAACGTTATGTCTTCATTGATTGTTGTCGATGGGACAGTGAGCAGTTACATGCCAGGACTATTCCGGTTTTAAATGGAATATTGGCGCCCTTAATAGTCCTGGCATGTAACTGTGTGTTCACTGTCATGCCGTGACTGCGCAAGTGACGATTATGTTACACACATAGGATTTATTTAGCCTACTTGTTGATATTTAATCAAAGGGCATAGCCTGGGCTGAGGTGGATACATAGAAAAATCTTTATTGTGTTTCTTTACTGTTGGTTTATTATATTACATGTATAAATTGCTATTATTAGTCAATTAATAGGGAGATAATCGAATCGAATCTAAATCGAATCGGACTGAAAAAACGAATCGTTAGATTAATCGATTCATCGAAAAAATAATCGCTAGATTAATCTTTTAAAAAATAATAGTTTATCCCAGCCCTAGTAATTAAGAAAACAAAGAATAAGATACTATGATACATAACCCACTATGTCTCCATCAGGACCTGTTGAAAGCATATTTGTCAATATTAGACACTACAATGTGTTATTACAAATCAATGTCATATCTTACCCAATACTGAATTGTAAGCTAATAAGAGTGTACATACTTATTTTGATCATGAGAAAACAAAGGGAATATAATATATTATTAGATATGGAATATATTTTACAATATTTGCAATTTTTCCAACAAAAAGTTCACATTACAAGTCAATGTCATAACTTACCCAACACTAAAGTGCAAGATATTAGGAGTGTAAATACTTACAACCCGAATTCAGAAAAAGTTGGGAGAGTATTTTGAAAGAGTAATTGAAAATTTGAATCACCTGGTACTTTATTGAAAACACATTGTGATGTTTTACTTTGTAAATTTAGTGTATTTTTAAAATATACACTCATCTGAAGACACCAGTTGGTTAAGTGTAGCAAGCGGAACTTTCCCTCATTCATCCATTACGCATGTCTTCAGCTGTGCAACTGTACAGGGCCTTAGTTGCCTTATTTTATGCTTCAAAATGTGACACACATTCTCAATCGGAGACAGGTCAGGACTGCAGGCAAGCAATGCTAGCACCCGCCGTCTCTGCTTACACAACCATGCGCTATAAATCCAGGCAGAATGTGGTTTGGCGTTGTCCTGCTGGAAAATGCAGGGACGTCACTGGAAAAGACAATGTCTGGATGGCAGCATATGTTGCTCCAAAATGTGTTAACATCTTTCTGGATAAATGGTGCCCTCACAGATGTGCAAGTTACTGCAAAATAAGGCAACGAAGGCCCTGTAGAGTTGTGCAGCTGAGGACATGCATAATGGATGAATTGAGGAAGATTCAGCTTTCTGAACATAACACACGGATGTCTTCAGTGCCCAAAAGCATAAGAGTTATTAAAAGAAAAGGAGATGTTACACAATAACTTTCAACTTTTTTGAAGGGTGTTGCAGTCATCATATTTGATATGAATGTTTTCAAAAGTAAATTAAATTCACAAAGTAAAATATAAAATAAAGGAATATAATCTATTATTAAGTAGGGAATGAGAGAATATTATGTAACTTACCCCACTGTTTCCTCCTGTGTGTCTCTCCATCAGGACATTTCTCCAACAAAAAGTTGTCATAACTTACTTAACAACAAAGTGGGTGTTATTAGGATTGTAATTACTTTTTTTGATACTGAGGAAAATAAGATATATAAGAAATTATGTAGCGAATGAGAAAACATGATGTAACTTACACCAGTCTTGCATTTTTCTTCCAGTGATGATCAGGCCTTAATGTTAAGAACAATAATGTTAATAAACAACTCCATTATTTCTCACATTCTTTCCAGCAACATAAAACTGGTGATTGACCAAAAAGGCAATATAGCTAGGTAAATCCAAAGTGCAACACAATGAGCACTAGCAAACTGTCACTAAATGCCCAAGTAATGCAAAATAAATGAATTAAGTCAACAGAAAGTCAAACATGAATGCCCTATACCCAGAGGAAAGATCTTTTGCTCAGAGTTGTCTTTTCTTTATCTCTGCAGAAACATATGAGGTCTCAGTTTAGTTTCATTTAGTGATCACTTAAAACTGAATTGTTTCTCCTAAAGCCCTCTTAGGAGCATTGAGTAGATGAAAAAGAGAATCCATTCTGGAGACTTTCTTGAGACTTTCTGGAGACTTTCTTGAGATCTCTGATTTGGATCGAAGAAAGACAAAGATGAGGTTATGTGTGGTTCATTCTCCTGAGCAAAATGTGAGAATTACAAGACAGTGCTCGTAATCTCATGTTGGTGTTAAACAGAGCTCATTGTTGTCTAGGAGCAACAAAAGAGAATATGATGAGATCTTTTTTTGGATTTTGCCTTCCTATGGGTAGTACCATACTACAGAGCTGCCAACTTTTCAAAAAACCTTGGAGTGAGATTTTGTCAGGGGTGACCAAAATTATGCCACAGGTTGTTGGCAGAGATATCAGAAAATTGTAATTAATTTGATGTTGTACCCATGTTGTACCCTGCATTCTGGTGGTTTGTGGGGAGGCCCAAAGCCGTTGATAGGGACAGCCTATTGGAGATGGACAATATTAGTTACATTCTGTGAAGCAGACATAGCTGAAGGTCCATCCCCAGGAAGTTTTGGAATAAGTAATTTGATTTTCTGTATTCTAGTGGATTTTTGAGTGGTCTGCTAAAGATGTGCAATACCTGAAATTACTCTGATTCATGTTTGGCATCATGACTTGTACATCCTTCTAGACATTCCACCAGAAAAATGATGTGTATCTAAATGCCTATGTACCACAATAAAGCCTTATTCATAGACCAGTGTTTAAAATTTGACCTACAGTAGGTAGGTTGATTGATATTTTGATAAGAATGGTATTAAACAAATTTTTTTACTGAAACCTAACCCATGTTGTTAATAATTGTATTCTTAAGAGCACTTAATGATTTATGTTCAGCCGAAAACAACAGAACATTAGTTAGGGAAGGACATTGTTCTTCATTCAAAGCCCACCAAATGGTCCATCAGAAACAAATAAGTGCAACAAACAAA
>JACXGM010003722.1:26782-40934 GCA_016801145.1 Umbra pygmaea
CAACCCATCAAACCCTGATATGGAAACACCCATCATGCTCACAACACATCAAACCCTGATATGGACACACATATCATACTCAGAACTCGTTAAACCCTGATATGGACACACATATCATACTCACAACCCGTCAAACCCTGATATGGAAACACCCATCATGCTCACAACCCATCAAACCCTGATATGGACACATATCATACTCACAACCCGTCAAACCCTGATATGGACAAACCCATCATGCTCACAACACATCAAACCCTGATATGGACACACCCATCATACTCACAACCCATCAAACCCTGATATGGACACACCCATCATACTCACAACCCATCAAACCCTGACATGGACACACCCATCATACTCACCACCCATCAAACCCTGATTTGGAAACACCCATCATACTCACAACCCATCAAACCTTGATTTGGAAACACCCATCATGCTCACAACACATCATACTCACAACCCATCAAACCCTGATATGGAAACACCCATCATACTCACCACCCATCAAACCCTGATATGGACACAACCATCATACTCACCACCCATCAAACCCTGATGGACACACCCATCACACTCACAATCAAACCCTTATATGGACATAATGCTCTCAGACATTCATAAGCATTTGCAGGTGGACAGTCCTTTTTTCTTTTCTGGTTTACATTTTTTGGTGCAGACCTCTTAGTTCTCGTATAATTTCATAACATACATCAATCCCTAAAAAAGCACCTGCTTCACAGAGGACGTCAGGCATTGCAATCAGAAATGTGAATCTTGATTGTGGCATACGATACCTATAAAGCTTTAATAAAGCTTTCTGACCTTGTCTCCAAAGGAAAGGACAAAGAGACAGATGCCATGACTCCCAACAGCTGTTATGGAGGCCCAAACAATGGGTGTATCGATTTCCTAATTCAAATAATGAACTTCATGTTCACTGTCTTCCTTTCTCCTCAACACAAATCAATGCTATTAGGTCAGCTAAAAGTGAAGTGCTCAGTGTCATGCTGCCACACTTGAGATCAGGAGTGTTGGACATAAACAGATCTATTCTTCCATCATGTCCTATACATATGTGCATCATGTCCTATATGTACAGTGCCTTTTGCCACATTTCAGGCTTCAAACATAAAGATATAAAACTGTAATTTTTTGCGAAGAAGCAACAACAAGAGGGACACAATCATGAAGTGGAATGAAATTTATTGGATATTTAAAACTTTTTTAACAAATAAAAAATGGACAAATTGGGCGAGCAAAATTATTCAGCCACTTTACTTTTAGTGCAGCAAATTCTCTCGAAGTTCAGCGAGGATCTCTGAATGACCCAATGTTGACCTAAATGACTAATGATGATAAATAGAATCCACCTGTGCGTAATCAAGTCTCTGTATAAATGCACCTGCTCTGTGATAGTCTCATAGGTCCATTGAAAGCACAGAGAGCATCATGAAGAACCAGGAACACACAGGGCAGGTCCGAGATACCGTTGTGGAGAAGTTTAATGCCAGATTTGGACACAGAAAGATTTCCCAAGCTTTAAACATCTCAAGGAGCACTGTGCAAGTGATAATATTGAAATGGAAGGAGTATCAGACCACTGCAAATCTACCAAGACCCGGCCGTCCCTCTAAACTTTCAGCTCATACAAGGAGAAGACTGATCAGAGATGCATCTAAGAGGCCCATGATCACTCTGGATGAACTGCAGAGATCTACAGCTGAGGTGGGCAAGTCTGTCCATAGGACAACAATCAGTCGTATACTGCACAAATATGGCCTTTATGGAAGAGTGGCAAGAAGAAAGCCATTTCTGAAAGATATCCATAAAAACTTTCATATAAAGTTTGCCACAAGCCACCTGGTAGACACACCAAACATGTAAAAGAAGGTGCTCTGGTCAGATGAAACCAAAATCGACTCATCACCCTGAACACACCATCCCCACTGTCAAACATGGTGGTAGCAGCATCATGGTTTGGGCCTGCTTCTCTTCAGCAGGGACAGGAAAAATGGCTAAAATTGATGGGAAGATGGATGGAGCCAAATACAGAACCATTCTGGAAGAAAACTTGATGGAGTCTACAAAAGACCTGAGACTGGGACAGAGATTTGTCTTCCAACAAGTCAATGATCCAAAACATAAAGCAAAATCTTCAATGGAATAGTTCACAAATAAACATATCCAGGTGTTAGAATGGCCAAGTCAAAGTCCAGACCTGAATGCAATCGAGAATCTGTGGAAAGAACTGAAAACTGCTGTTCATAAATTCTCTCCATCCAACCTCGGTGAGCTCGAGCTGTTTTGCAAGGAGGAATGGGAAAAAATGTCTGTCTCTCGATGTGCAAAACTGATAGAGACATACCCCAAGCGACTTACAGCTGTAATCGGAGCAAAAGGTGGCGCTACAAAGTATTAACTTATTTTTGCACTTATTTTTCAGTTTTTTATTTGTTAAAGTTTGAAATATCCAATAAATTTTGTTCCACTTCATGATTGTGTCCCACTTGTTGTTGATTCTTTACAAAAAAATACAGTTTCATATCTTTATGTTTGAAGCCTGAAATGTGGCAAAAGGTCGAAAAATTTCAAGGGTGCTGAATACTTTGGCAAGCCACTGTAATTTCAACGTGCTAGCCTCAGTCTTATGTATAATTCACAGTCAGTTCATTATTTGGCATACAACCCAGAGTTTCAAAATCTACAGTAGATGCACCATATCGCAATAATTTTGAGAAAGTTTGAAAAAAATACCCGACCATATTTTTGGGTTTTGCATGTTAAGGATAGAAGCCAAACAATATTCATTGCTAATTTACTCAAAATGTAACAATTTAATCTGGATTATGAAGTGCAACAGCTGTCACAGTTATGTGGTGCGCTATGCGTAAAGGTGAGACAGGCGCGAAGGGCAGCAAACGAAAAGTGTTTTATTCACGAAAAACACACAAACAAAACACTGCCTCGAGGGGCAAACACGAAATATAGCTACAATACTTGGTTACATGAAATATGATATAAACACCTACTTGACACTGGAACAATGACTGACAGGGGAATGACTAAAACACAAACTAAATACCAGACTTCATGAGGGTAAATAGAAAACATCTGTGCACTGATTAAACATACTGACAATCTATAGGCTGTAGGAAACATGTGATATGATCAGCTGACTGAAATAGCGGGAACACAAGAGGAAAACTATACACACAGGGTATAAACTCAAATTGAACACTAGACATTATGTACGATCCCCTTACGGGGATCATTACAACAGCCTCTGTATGTTAACAGAATCAGATATCTTTTCAAATATCATTCCAGTAGGCACCTTGATATTTGAATCCAAATTTGTGCTGATCAATTTGGCGAACAATTATGTAATTTTGAAAATATTCCAAAGTAGATATTTGTATTTCTACACAATGCTGCTGTGGCATGGCACTGGTTGTTGAGCTTCTCAAACCCAGATAAAAATGAATAACTCTGCAACACTTCAGAATACAAACAATGTGTAAAAAGACAACATCTGGTTCAAAATGTATCAATGTTGAGTTGAAATTATGACTGTTAAAATCAATAACTACTTCAGATGTTCATGAATATCCTGTTTTTATTTATTCAGATTAATGCATTATTCGTTTTCAAGTATGCCAACAGAAATTCATACAATACAATACAATACAATACTAAGACATGTGTGCAACCCACAAACACAGGTTAACAGAAAAAGTTACTTAAATGAGAGAGGGAGAAATGCATCAACATTTCTGACTACCCTAACTGGCAAAATTGTCAAGAGGTCCAGCTGTGCGATAGCTTATTAAAGTGATGACAACATTAGCAATGTGCCACGGGTGAGGCAGGGGTTACACACACATGGTGGCACAGCATGGTGCAAAGACAGAAATACCAGGACCCCTGCATCAGGAATAACCTTCCAATCCATTTTACAGTGCTTCACATTTTCCACAATTTGTTATGTTACACCCTTATTCTTTCATGATGCTTTGAAAAGATAAATAAAATACAGTATTTTTTATTATTATCTGAATTATGTAGATATGTATAGGTTACAACTCATATTCTTACAGCTCACATCCCAGAGATTGAACTTTATGGTCTGTCAGGTGGACAGTGCATCTGGAAAGTATTCAATTCTACAAACAATACCCCATAATGACAAAGTGAAAGAAGTGTGTTTAACATCTAAGCAAATTTATTAAAAATAGAAAACGAAAAGTCACAGCCACTGCTCAATACTTTGTTGAACCTTTTTGGCAGAAATGATAGCCTCACCTATTTTTGGGCAGTTTCTCCCATTCTTCTTTGCAGTACCTCTCAACCTCCATCAGGTTGTATGGGAAGTGTAGTTGCATAGCCATTTTAAGATCTCTCCAGAGATGTTTAATCGGTCTGGGCTCTGGCTAGGATACTCAAGGACATTCACAGAGTTGTCCTTTAGCCACTCCATTGTTATCTTGTCTGTATGCTTAGGGTTGTTGTCCTTTTGGAAGATGAACCTTTGCCCAAGCTGAGGTCAAGAGCACTCTGGAGCAGGTTTTTGTACATTGCTGCATTTATCTTTCCCCCAATCCTGACTAGTCTCCCAGTTCCTGCTGCTTTAAAACATGCCCACAGCATGATGCCGCCACCACCATGCTTCACCTTAGGGATGGTATTGGTGAGGTGATGAGCAGTGCTTGGTTTCCTCCAGACATGACACTTGCCATTCAGTCCATTGAGTTCAATCTTTGTTTCATCAGATCAGAGAATTTTGTTTCTCGTGGTCTGGGAGTCCTTCAGATGCCTTTTGGCAAACTCCAGGCAGGTTCTCATGTGCCTTTTACTGAGGAGTGGCTTCGGTCTGGCCACGCTACCATATAGACCTGATTGGTGCAGTGCTGCAGAGATGGTTCTTCTTCTGGAAGGTTCCTCTTTCTTCACTGAGAAATGATGAAGCTCTGTCAGAGTGACCATTGGGTTCTTGGTTATCTCCCTGACTAAGGCCCTTCTCCCCTGATCGCTCAGTTTGGCCAGGCGGCCAGCTCTAGGAAGAGTCCTGGTGGTTCCAAACTTCTTCCATTTACAGATGATGGAGGCCATTGTGCTCTTTGGGACCTTCAAAGCTGCAGATATCTTTCTGTAGTCTTCCCTTGATCTGTGCTTGTATACAATCCTGTCTTGAAGGTCTACAGACAATTTTTTATTTAGCAAAAGAAAATGGTCGTGAGGCATCGTGTAACATTAACGTATCCCCCACCACTCCTCTTAATGTTGCCATGTTAGTATGACACATATCAAGTAGTTCCTATTAAACAGATCATTTAGATCATTCATAACAAGGTCTGAACACTTATGTACAGTATCATTTAATTTAAATGGCATTCGTTATCCAGTCTGCTTCAGTGATGCATTTGTTTATGCAATTCATGTTTGGTTGATACAGACTCCACTGTTAACATCAATCAGCCTACTAACCGTAATGTACTGACAACACTATGGTTAATGCAGTCAAAAAAACATCTGTGCAGTTTTTCATTGCAAGTGTGTTTCTTTACTGAAGACATTTAAATACATCCATCAAATGCCACAATCTGCAGTCTTGTCTGCGAATGAAACCTTATGAATACCGGCAGACTTCCATGTACAGTAGGTGCAAGTCATTAATATGTTTCCACAACCGATCAGAAGATGATTTTACGCAAATTTTAATGACAGTGGGAGAGAGAATTCAATCTATGCATATAGGAAAACAATTGTAGGCTATATGCCTCAACAATTTACAGAAAATATAAATAAAACGATAGGCCATAACTATAATAGCAGGCAACTTGTAAGTCTCATTCAAACAACTGTTTGCATAGAGAAGTATTTCATCTTAATTTCGCTGCTGAGAATGCTAGGCTACCATAATTCCCCTTTCAGAGACCCACTTACAATAAATCTGTCAAACTGTAGGCTATTTCTTGGTATAAAAAAAATAAGAAAAAAGGGGTCTAGGGATAGATGGATAAACAACCCAACCCGTGATGTGTGGTAGGTCAATGCCCAGCACTTTTATGGATAAGTCCTTGCCTGGTTCCAGTCCCTGAATCAGGCTGGATGAGCTCCATAACTAGTCAAGGAAATCCAACTGTCCCTTAAATTAGTATTGGGTGTAATGTCTAGTGTTTTTTAGGAAGTCAGCTCTGCACTCTGTCCAAGGGGTGGTGGTAGAGGGCTGTGGATAACCCAGACTGTGTAATGTGAGATGTAGCTAAAACAATTAGGCTTACAAGCCAGCCACCAATGTATTGACATAGGACAGCCTCTAGCTAGCTATCGCATCTTCACGAAAAAAAACTTTATTACAAAACTGATTTGATTTCTTAAAACCTGTGGCTGGTTAGCATGTCTACATCAGCGACAATCTTTTTGTGGTAAGTCCATCCATCCATCCTCATCCGCTTATCTGAGTTAGGGTTGCGGGGGCAGCAGCTCCAGCAGGGGACCCTCAACTTCCTTTTCCCGAGCCATATTAACTAGCTCCGACTGGGGGATCCCGAGGCGTTCCCAGGCCAGGTTGGAGATAATAATCCTGCCACCTAGTCCTGGGTCTTCCCCGAGGCCTCCTCCAAGCTGGACGTGCCTGGAACACCTCCCTAGGGAGCTTCTCACCCTATCTCTAAGGGAGACGCCAGCCACCCTCTTGAGGAAACCCATTTCGACCGCTTGTACCCTGGATCTTGTTCTTTTGGTCATGACCCAGCCTTCATGACCATAGGTGAGGGTAGGAACAAAAACTGCCTTGTAGATCAAGAGCTTTGCCTTCTGGCTCAGCTCTCTTTTCGTCACAACGGTGCAATACATTAAGTGTAATACCGCCCCTGCTGCCCTGATAAAAAAAAAATGTGGTAAGTGAATGTTAAAATCGTTTTCATTTTTTAGATATTTTTTTTTTCTTATTTGGAATTTAGTGTTGAGATTTGAAGCAAGAGGAATTATCCGCCATGTTTTTTATTTTGTTCAGCTCCTCAGGGGGGCGTAGTGATACTTTTTGATTTAATACTACAGCACTTGAGTGAAAAGGCAAAATTCTACGTGTGGATATTAGGGAATTGTTATAGGCTTGGAACGCAATTTTAGCCAATGAAATTGCAGATGCCGCCGAACCCATTTTATAAATAACTACATAATTCAGATGAAGATACAAAATACTGTATTTTGTTTATCTATTCAAAGTTCAATGAAAGAAAGAAACATGATATCAACCATGGCCTGGTGAATCAGGGATATAGATGCTTTGGAGATAAGTCCTCTGAGCATGAGGTATGACCTACGCATCACTGAGTTTTGTTCGTTTAGTATTCTTCCCTCTATCCCCATTTCATTTCTACCTGCGTCACAGATCACGACTAGACTACAACATTTCCCATTAACGCCCTTCCCTGCCTGTTATTGAGGATGAGCTTTCATCCATCAGAGCTTTGCCAAAAACATTGCTTCTCAGAAAACATGATATCTACCAAAGATGTCTGCTTCCTGTTTACACCTAGTCAGCAAGTGTAAGGATGTTCTGTCAGCAGATGCCGTGGCAGGCATCCTGCAAAACATTATGATGACATTTCAGCTGTGGATGGCATGTCACAACTTCCCCAGTGTGCCCTCAAAGCCAAATCCAAGCAGGTGATGGATAGATTCATTGCAGGGTGACATTTAGACAGCCTGCCTCTCTAAGTGGAGTAAACACATGCAGTATATACAAGCCTGCCCACATACTGTAAATACATGTGTACTGTGCATGCATATCTAATTGCATTTATCAGACTAGTCATGCTACAGTATATATAAATATATGTAATCAATCATTTTAATTGAAAATACTGGATTGCCAGTAACAAGGTGTTCCTTTCCAAATGTGTCCCTATCGATGAAATTTTCTCTAGTAGTACAGTCATTTAAAGTCATATAATGTGCTGGAGTTGGGGAAGTAAGCTCCTGACTCTAGGGCACACATGTCCCCTGGCAACAGGGAGTTTGAGCCCCTGGCTTGGCCGTCTGTGCCCTTCCTCTCTGTCTCCCCCTACCTGTCTCCATGGCTTCTATTTCTTCTGGTACTTTCAAATAAACATCTATAAAAATAATACCCCCAAGAAAATATTAAAAAAGAGGCATAATACAACAATTTACAATATACAAATTACACTGAAAAGAATGCATTGGATAATAGAGTAAGGGGTATACAAGGATATTAGATTTGGAGCAGGGACAGTGGTATGTGGAACAAGAACTACAGCACATAAGAAATAACACCAGCACAAACAAAAGTACTATAAAAAATACATATACCGTAACATTACAGAAAAGCTATGCAATGGAAATAAATAATAGATTACTAGTTGCAATGTTTGTGCTCTACTGGCTGCCCTTTTCATATGACAATGGGACACAAACCTTGCCAATGGGATTGCACATTGTTAATTTCTGTTATCTTTTAGGCAAAGTAAAGCAATGTATAATTATGATTTAAATTTATTTGTGGATGTGCAGGAAATATGTCTCTAATGTTGTCATATATTTGACATGAGGTTATGAAGTGCATATATGTTTTTTTGCAGAATTCCTCCTACAGAGCCTCAAATGGGAGATTATTCCATATTTATGAACTTTTGTGGTAAATGGACCCTAAACCTCACAGCTGTAGCGGGCAATGTGTAATAAAATGATTAGGGCATTTTAGGCCAGACTTTGGTTGGAATGTAAAGTTTGTGGTAGGGTTTCTTTTTAAGTCATTGTTTGTGTCTTGTTTGAAATAATTTCGGCAGAATATTTACAGTAATTACTGCTGTAGATCCTCCATAGTTAGAGACAAAAGCACAGATCATCTGCTAACAGTAAACTATTTATTTAAGTCGAGTAGGTTGAGATCATGTGCTGTAGCCTTTTCCAGTGGTGTTGCCTATTCATTTATACTATGAATGTCAAAAAGATTTAGGTTCACTGAAGAAGACAAAATGTCCTCAGCCAAATCCCTTCTGATCTAATAAATGTCTCCAGAAGAGGCAATGCATGAAGGACACAGCCGTCATTTCTTATAATCTCTCATATTGCCATCCTAACATGCAGATCTTGTCAAGAAATAACCTGCATCAGCCTCTTGCGAGAACAGTCAAATGTAGGTATGTGTCTATATAGTGTCTGTGTTTTCCTGAGAGATCCGCCATTGATGGTTTTTTGTAGGAGAAGGTAACTGTGAAATATTAGCATCTGGATGGCAAGGGCAAAATGGATGTCTTCTCACTCTGCCCAGATCAGTCAAAGGAATTCCAATCTTAACTGTCATCCCTGCTGCCCTTTCCGCTCTCTCTCTCTCTCTCTCCTTCGTTCTTCCATTCTGTACTTAAGGCTGAAGCAGGCTAGACATGCTACAGTATTTGTTCCTGGCCAATACAAGCAAAAACAAAATGAAGACAGGTTGCCCCATCCTGGTGACATTTTCTCATCACACACCCTGACCCCCCTCCTCTTTCTTAATTAGTTTGCTGCCAATTAATCCTGCTTACGGGTGAACAGCCTAATCAAAATCAAATGTTCTACTTTTTGTTCACTGAGAGGTAAGAGCACAGCTGGGTGGTTTGATTTAACAGTCACATTTTCCAAAGTCAAGTGACTACACTTAATAACCCACATCCAGTCCATGTCATAAACAAACAAAATGAAATGTGACTTGAGTCATGTCCTTTGTCAAATACTAAGCCAGGCATGAGCAGCTACTGGGACTTCACACCTCAGTGCTTCCCAAAATATTCTACTAGGGTAGAATACTCATTTTATGGTGTGATAGAAGTTAAGTGGAGATATTACCTGGATGGCTTTGACAATATCTGCTTTGTTTGAATTCCTCCATGATTCTCCTCCTTTTCTGTACATCCTGTTAAGGGGCTCAATTAAAACTGCATTGCAATAACTCTTCCAACTGTTAAACTTAACCCACAGACTGCTCTTGGGTAATATCTCATCACATTGTTTGGTAACACTTTACAATAAGGCTCCATTATAAAGGTTTTATAAATGGTTTATAATTAGTTTATAAATCAAACCATTTATAAATAATTTATAAATCATTAACAACATGTTATAACTCATTAAATAGGCCACTGTCCCCTGATGCTTGCCAAATAGTGAGCCCACATGTACCTGTACTGCTAATCTTCAGATAGGATACTTACCTTAGTTGGTCTTCTCCATCAGCCAGGATCATTGGTATCAGTTCACTGGGTTGATTCATTTAGATGTTTCCTGGCATCTAATTTTTTATGTCCATATATTTCTGAGTTTATTCATTTCACATGTTACCCTTTGTTATTAGACAAATTTTATCAGATACTTTATCACAATGCCTACTAAAATGTTAAATGTTCTGAATAAGAACGATTCATAGACATTTTATCTACAATTTAGTTGAAGTTTTATAAACCACGTCCGTTTTTTAACAAACTGACAGATCTGCATGAATAACAGAGATCAAAAGAAAGGGATGAAGAGAGCATGTAGGGTTGGCTTATACTACCCCCTGGTGGTCTTTTAATATACAGTTTAAACCTCTTCTTTATTAAATGACTAACAATCTTCTGTGGTCAGAGTATACCAGCAGGGTCTCAAACATGTGAAATAATTATATCCATTGTTCCTGTTTTTGTTTTCGTCACTGATTATTTGTTGAAATCACATTTGGTCGAAGGCGTTGCTTAAACATAGAGAAGAACACAAACACTGAAATATATCAGAAGCGGTTTATTTTAGGTTTAAATTTTTTTTTTCTTAGATTTAATCTAACAAGGAGATTATCTGAGATATTGGATGTATTCACAGACAGAGACAAGCGCAGTGACTCTTTTACCATGGTAATCTTACCGTTCTCTGCCTTTGAAATATTTTGGTCATACCTGCTATTTTGGTTAAATTCATAAAAGTTTAGGAAATGGAGCACTGTTACCCTCACACTGCTCTACACTATTCCAAACCAAGCCAGCACTGAGAACATTAATCAAATATTGTTAAGAATGATAAATATATTTACTATACCATATTATAAAATAATTTATATATATGTAGTAATACAGCCTATTGCATCTGATGTCATATCATTCCCAATTCCACAAAATGTGTTATTATTAGGTATATTTTGCTGCAGTTAACCAAATGACTAGCTAGCCAGGTTGATTCAATAGTGATGTCACAGATTTATTACAGTCATTAATAATAATAAGAATCAATTATCAAGGCAAATCATAAACAATGTTATTCATAGGACAGGCCTTATTTTGTCTGACTCCCCCTAGATGACAAGTTTCTTAGTAGGCTAATGTCAACTTGTGTGGTGGCTTGGCTAGTTTACAAGTAGAGACTACCTGTGTGGCTGGTTCCCCCTGTCCCTGATATGTTGTTTAACTCCTGGCTGAAGATATGGGGTTACCCTACGGTGGTGATGCAGAAACTGTTCTTTAGCTGTCTCTGCTGTGTGCAGACCTGCTTTCTGGAATTGGAGCGAGCAGGCCTGGTTCCAGGATGAAATGACTGAGGGGCCATTTTCTTATCAATGGGAGGCATAACTAATTCATATACCATTTGCAATGCTTATGGGCAGTGGTGTACTGGTAAAAAATAATTAGTAAAAGATAAATTCCTTGTGCCCATCAGGTTAAAATGAACAATCCTTATTAACCAGAAGATATTACATTTTTAAACTATGATTTGATCGCTTTTAATATAGGTATATTAATAGGGCCTTGGGTACATTTTGTACAATTGTTGTTTGGACTGGACACCCATTCCACCAAAAATACAATTTGAAAATGTTCATATTGAAATCAGTGTCATCTTTTTATGTTGATCTCATGCTGGAATGCAAATATATATAGCAAAATGCTGACGTGCACCGCTGTGGATATATACAGCATATATGATAATAACACATAATTCATGCATGTGCATAACTATGAAATGTAAGCATTACTAAGCAATAACAACCAAAACATTCATGTTTTTGTTGTCATATTAAACTAGCACACTTGATTCAGTAATCAGCTCATCTTCTGAATCAATAGCACTACTATTTATAAATCCAGGTTTGAAAGTAAGTACCAGTACTTCAATTGCTTAGACAAACTATTTACAGACATCTAACATCCAGCTGCGTACCCACTCCACCAGGGTCAACCACTTTTCTCACATATTCAATAAAAACAAATAATTCTAGTTTTTTTTGTTGGATTCCGATTATTTAATATTTCACATTGTGTTGTTATTTATCCAAACACTCCTGGTGATTATTTTCACTAGTGAGACTGGGCTATTCAGATAAGAAAACATCACTCAAACATACAGGCCAGAATATTGAAATACATGTTGAACCACATTTCTTTCCGTGTGTACCCCCTAACAAAATGTGTGTGCCCTCCACCAAATCACTAACGTCTCTACTCTCTTATTGTCTTCCTGTATTCCAGTCTGCCTCAGTAAACTTTGTGTTATATCCCTGTTTGTCTCATTGTCTGATGTTTAAAATTATTATGAATTTTATGGGTATGAGTCAGGTCTTAACTTGTGTTTGTCTTTCACTGCGCCTCTTTCATTTTCAATAAAATATATGAGCTACTTTGATAGTTAGGCTATATTTTGCAGCTACATTTACAGTTACTTTGCAGTAAAGTACAAATCCAGAGCTCTTGCATTGACTATGCCTGAATAAACAAACGTGATAAAATATTAAGGTAATTTATTGACACCTTTGCATATACTGAGATAATGAAGCAAAACAAAAATTATATGCAGGAAATAAACCAACAGAGAGAAAGTGCCTATACTTGGTAAAAAAAACATAACAAACGCAAGAAGTCTCACTCAGAAATTAAGAGGATGGCAGGCTAGACGATACAAAATAAGGTAACACAAACCAACAAGTCAAAAGACTTGATTACTGAACTTGGTACTCACAAAATAATGTCAATATCAGATACAGGCCAAACCAGGACTAGAAGTGACACAAACAGGAAAAGAAATCAATGACCCAGCAATGACCTTAACTGAAAAAGGGGTTTAAATAAGGATGGACATTGGATAAATGAGACATGGCTGAAACTAATTACCAAGACACAAAATAAAGGAACATAGAGAGGAGCTGTTCTAGGATAGAACAACATACTACAACCGCAAGAGGGCAGCAGATCAACCAAACAACAACATACAGGTGGCAAAACAAACTGGATCGTACCTGAATGCACAAACTAATACACAGAACTAATACAAACAAAACTAGAAGTGCGGAACCTACGCACATGGGAACTACTACTTAACAGAACTGAAACCACAGGACACACCAGGCATTGGAACATAGAGGGGAAGTCAGGAACAGGAGGGAGATGTACACAGGACCAGGGCCCTACACTGTTAGACTTTGCTGTAATTTCTACAGTTACCACAAAATGCCCAGTAAAATACCATCATTTTCTTTTCCGGTTCATTACTGTAATATGCATTGCATTTTGGGCAATAACATTTAATTTACAGTGATTTACTGGATGTTTTGAATTTGTGGTAGACTGCTGTAAAACAACAGCAGTATTGTTACTGTGGTTGAAAAAGACATACTTAAATAAAATTGTAAATTAATGTTATAGAAGCATAGAAATAAAAAGGAAAAATAAAATCTCTCTAAAATGAAATATGTCTACATGTATTTGTTATGCTTTTAGCAGTAAATGTAATTAAAAAAGTTGACATGTTTTTCAGGAGTCAAAATAATTTATTGAGAGTTGTAGTGAGAAACAAGAAAAGGATTACGGAAAAATGCTTGACCTCCAGATTTGAACTCTAACCTCACGACTTCAAAAGAACGGGAGATACTGGATACTTCAAACTCGTTGAAAGGTGGGAAAAGACTTCACAAGTGTTGAGTCGTTGTTCTATATCGTGGAGCTCCGCCCCATAGGGGGAGCTCTAGCTCCTAGTGGTTTATCCCTCCTGCGCAGCAGGTTGCATCTGAAAAGTTTGTATATACGTCACTTCCTACCAGTGACCGCGCCAGCTATATAAGGGGTCCACCCCGCCATGACATTCTCCCTTTTTCTTCAGCCGTATCCGGTTCGAAGCTGCATCA
>JACXGM010003723.1:0-40632 GCA_016801145.1 Umbra pygmaea
TATATTGTTATGTTTTGTGCTTTACTGGTAAACAATTAAGGTGTAAACTAAAGGTTTTGGGTTTACTGTATTCTGTTGATGTTGAAATGGATTCAAAAAAATATGGTATCGAAAAAAGTATCGTTAAGAAACCGGTATCGAAACTGAGGTATCGAATTTGGCACCGGATCAAAAGATTTTGAACGATGCCCAGCCCTACTCGGAAGTGTTGGAACCAGGAAGACGAAAGACTGTTAAGAAACGACAGTCAGCTGCTTTGTCGACAGCTTCAATTCGCAGAAAGGAAAGCTCAAACGTTTGATTCTGATGATTTGCAAGACGTTAAGAGAACACATAAGGGAAGAGAAGTACACCTGCCAGCATGATTTCAGACTTAGGAAACACTGAGCTGCTTGGCTACAGTAGGCCACCAGAAGAAGTGTTAAAACCATTCATAGTTGTAAAGACTGTTTAGACAGTTGAGTTACTATTACTTACATCATGTTAGGCCTCCTAATAAGGGGTACCGAAGGGACTCTGTACTCCTGTGGGGGGGGGGGTATTGTAATGGGGATGTTATTCCAGTTAATATTTGCATAACATCCGGGGGGAAGGGGAGTAAAAAAGAGAGGTATCCGACACTCAAGTTAGCTTGTCAGGACGATCGAGATATTCCCATTCCTTCTGGGCTAGAGCGCACCTTATTGTAACAACATTTGAAGATTTACCTGTGCAATCGAAACCCTTAGCCTTTTGTCGTACGTGGTCGACGTCTCTGTGCGAGTATCTCTATGCCATAATACAGAGAGGGCTCCTATACAAGCAGCATAAAGTGTGTTGGCTGATGTGAGTGAAGGAAGATACTAACAAGGCAGAAGCATGTCAATATATTTGTCTGTGCCATTTTCATTTGTTTTACTCTTTTTAAAGTTATAATTTATTACATAAATCAAAAGTAATGTTTATGATCTATTGAATGTGAAATAAAGAATGGTGGATACGAAATACTTTTGTAAATTTCTACTTAGTTCAGTACGGAAGCCCTGAAAAGCGATAGATTTATTTATTTTTATTTGAAAAAATGTCTATTTGATATTATAATACCTATTTCAGCCACTGTTTGAAAAAACAATTAACAGAGGAAATGAAAAAGATTATCTTGCTTTTCAGGGCTTCTGTAGTTTTGTAGTGAGGTTGTTGTTTTTAAAGTGTAGGGTTAGCAATATATTAGGCCATGTCTGTATGTGCCCTGATAAGCTTTTCTTTCTACTTTCTTTGACAGAAAAGCTTTAAGAATGATTGTTAAAGAATGGAGCAATATTGGGTGCAGTGGTGCAGTTTCCTGTGGGTGTTGGTTAACCTCTTTATACAACCACTAAAACATAATGTGATGTTGACATCCTGAGCCAGAAAGGTGTGTTTATGTATGTGTGTACACACTTTTCCTGTCTATGTAACATGTTTGCCTGTCTGTGTATGTCTGTTCAACTTTTTGCATTCAGTGGATTGGACAGACGAGCCCTATTCCACCCCTTGCGGTTGGAATGAACTAGCCACTGGTATTATGGGGGCATGACTGGGCTGCTTCATGAGGGTCCGGCTTTGCTATACAATAACAGAGTAAGGGGCGAGACTAGTGTTTGTGTGACAGGATTGCTTACAGCCCAGTCAACAAGGTCTGTCTCCTCTATGGTTAGCTGGAATTATGTTGTTTCATTCACATCATGCAATCTCTGTCTAAAAAAACAGTCACAATATATTATATTCCTATTTGATTCATAATATGTGAACCAATCTTAGATATATTTTTGCAAGATGGGTTTTCTTTACAATCATATGCAGTCATCCTTTTCGCTAGGGTAAAAAACATCCATGCAACTACCAATGAATAAGGAACCAGTATGCTGAGGGAACAGTTAAAAGGAAATGACTAAGGGACACAGCAATGTAGAGATAGGAGAATCTGTAGTATTTATGACAGGTTTTTAGCATAGCATTTCTGCATATCTCCATTGGAACAAATAGTTAAACTCATGGAAGTAGAAGTAGAGGGATGAGGGAAGGACAGAGGAAATCCTTTCTACAATGGTTAAATAAGCTTTAGCATGAGACAGTGTGAATGGGACATTTGCCATGTCTGGTGATAAGACACAAAGCCTGCTCCCACAGAAGAGTGAGTGTGTGAGTCACTGAACCAGCTCGCCACAAGAGATTTGAAGCAAACAATTAAAATATATATTTGGTACTTGTTTATTTAAAGGTATAGTATTTAACTGGGGAGGAAGTATGTACTTTTTTTTAAGCAACAATATACGCTTCCTGGCCACTTCATTAGGTACATTGGTTAAACTGCTAATTAACGCGAATATCTAATCAACGAATCACGCACAGCACCAAGTCAATGCATTTTGGCATAAAGACATGGTCAGGACAATCTGCTGAAGTACAAATGAAGGATCAGAATGGGGATGAATTGTGGGTTCTTGTTTGAGCATGTGAGCGGAATAGATGCGGAACCAATAAATTGCCTCCTACAATGTGCATTCACCCTGTATTTCATGTGTCTCTCCTCAGGCCGGTGGTGGAAGGCCCTCTCCATGAAGCCAGGGTGCTGGAGACCCCTCCTTTGTATAAACATGCGACTCACATACCAAAGACTGTGAGTTCGAATCCATGCAGACATTTTGCATGTATCTTGTTTTCTATTCCAGCGCGATGCAGACGACCTGCAAAATGTGCTTTTTTATCCTTTTTTTCCTCACTATCACCATGGTTACAAACAATACATTATGGATTTCTGAGAGATCATGCTGGCCATACATGTAGAAATGCTATATATAGTGCTGTCATTGATAACTTGTGAGATGGCTAAAAGATCAGGTGTCATAAAGAATTTAAAAGGGGAACAATGTTCAATATCTACAACTTGTCTACATTCCTACATTGCTGGAAGTATTTTTTTCTCTGGGGGAGAGCATGGTTGAGCTGTTGGGAGTGCAACATCATTGGGATATAGCACTCTCCCCTCCACTATAGCTTTTGGTCAAAAACACATTATGTAATAAATGTCAGTTGTTTACATTTACATTTGACAAATTTAATTGATCCACAGCGACTTTCAATAAGTGCATACATTTAGAGAAACTAGGTAGGGTTTCAAGCATACCTTTTCTGACAGTTCTGCCAACGTCAAGGAAAATGGCGGCTCACGGCCTTCATATGTGTGCAGTAGCATCTCCATGCCCTGATAGCAGAGAGCTGGTGGGCCGCAGGCGAACGAGTGGCAAAGCTAGCGGTACGCCGGGTGGTTTGCTGATCGTTTAACATTAAATTTTATTTTTAATATATATTTTATAACTGAATATTATTTTTTATTTCAAATTAAACTTAAATGTGCTTTGTATTATATTTGAATGTAGTTTAATCTATATTTTCAAATAAAATGTTTTATTTTCATTAGCAATAGAAATCCAGAACTTAGGCCTAGCCTAGAATATAACCTATGAGGAACTGAAGGACAGCTCTTTGCTGTCTGGGTGGCCTGGACCTCATCCTGCCGGTGCACAAGCCCTCATGTGTATATATACAAGGGATGCTCCGATTATCTGTTTCCGTGCTCAGAATGGCCGTGGCTTTCCCAGAAGTGGGCGAAGCTACCCGGAAGCATTAATTTAAGCATGACGTCGATATGGTTTGTAAAGCTATTGCCATGTGTTTGATGAAATACATTGCTCTGTAGCTCCAGTTGAAGGTTGTTCTGTAATTGGTTTTGTTCTGAATGTAGCAATTGCTGAGTACATCATATCAATTTCAGGTTTGAATAAAACATTTCCGGGTAACTCCGCCCACTTCCTGAACACGGAATAGTCGGATCATCCCTAATATATATTGTATACTCCCTTTCCCCAGTGTTTCTTGTGCGTTCTTGTTCAATGTAAAGCCTGTTGTTGCTATAGCCAGAGTATTTTTCTGGCGTGTTAATTTTCCTCTTTATTTCCTCAATACAATCCCCTCATTTATGAAACCTTCTCAGAAAAGATCTCAGATTCAAGCCTGGCAAGAGAATTAGAATCTTTGTAAAGTATCATTCATGAAACTGTCACACCTGGCTGAAATGAGCGTAGATTCAATTGCAATTTGATAAATATGAGAAAGCCATGGAAGTGAGAATGCGCGCCACCAACAGTTATGCTGGTGTTGCAAAAATCAACCAATAAATTGAAAGCTTTCAGGATAAATAACAGACTGAAGTCATCAAAGAAGAATACTGAAGTGAAACGAACAAGAGCAAAATTTTATTGGAAGTTCTCGTGTCACAGGTCGCAGACAACAAAATGGATTCATTAAAAAAACATTTTATTTATACATTTTTAGGTGAACCAAATTCAAACGAATGAACTACAGAAAAGAGAGACAACTGCAACATAAAGGCAAAGGAAGAATAATAGGCCTACTAATTAACTAATGAATACAGTAATGATACATTATGAAATGCCTATGCTTTGTATGTGCTACATTCCTTGAACAACAACTGAAAATACAAACTGGGGGGGAGCTATACTCTTAAATGAATGGAATGACTACCAGCTGTGAATGGTTGAATCAGAAAAATGGCGATCAATAAGATGATGATTAGGTAATCTAATTAAATGTCCAGTTGAAGGAAGAAATATAAAATGGATCGGGGGAGAAATGGAGCCAGCTCAGCCATGGAATGACAATGTGACAGTACCCACCCTAAAGGATCGGCTCCAGCCACAAAAATCACCCCATCAGGAGGGCGATCCGAATGCTATCGACAGGAGCAAAGAGGGGCAGGAGGTGGGCATGTAGGAAACAGAACAGGGAGCGGAGTTGGCGGCACTGGTAGAGGGGGCGGAGCTGCTTGCACTAATAGAGAGGGCAGAGCCAATGGCATTAGTAGAGGGTGTAGAGCTGCAGGCCCAGGTGCTTTGGGCGTAGCTGCCAGGACAGGCGCCAGAGGTGGAGTTGCTGGAACAGGCGCTGGGGTGGAGCAGGCTGGGACACCACTGGAGCAGCCGGCACAGGGAGAGGAGTTGGAGACGTGGTTTTGGGGACTCTGGAGGACTCACCAAGAGTGGGGATCCCTGCTGTCTGGACCACCAGCGGAGTAAGGACCCGAGCTGGAAGACTCACCAGCGGAGTAGGGACACGGGCTGGCCAGATCACCAGCAGAGAGGGGACCCAGGCTTGAAGACTCACCGGCGGAGTGGTGATCCGGGCGGACTGGGTCACCAGCAGAGTATGCAGAGCTGGACTGGACAGCCATGGCTGGGGTAGCAGTGGTTGCAACAGCAACGGACTGTTCTGCAGCAGCATGTCCAGGAGTGGCACTAGCTGTGTGAAGTTCCTGGCTAGTGGGATAGGAGCCTGGGAATCCACTAGCTGGATAAACTTTCTGTCTAACCGGACTAGTAAGTGGCAAGCCGCTAGCTGGACACTGTGACAATGACAGTGAGATATATTTTAACCATTCATAATCTTAATGTTTCTTTGAATTTTTCTGAACAAATAAACATTTACTGCTCATAATACCTTTGCACAGTGCTATGGATGCCAGACAATACCGCAAACGTCAGTATGAAATGTACACAATTGCAGAACTTGGTTAACAACTTGGTTGTACCTTCATTCTCATTCACAGTATTTCAAATATGCTAAGTGTTAAAATGAAAGCTAAAAGCAACAGCTTGAACAATTATCCATCCATGTTCTTGAAAAAGATGAAGGGTCTCTGACTGTGTATTTAAATCTACCATTGGCCTCCATTGAAAGGATTTGAGCTGTTAGATTATGAATGTATGGTTCACTACTTTAATAAAGCTCAGTGGGTGGGGAACAGAAGTGGGTCTGTGTGGAAAAGATGGAAAGAGCATTCTCTTTCAGCTCTCCCTGAATGAAACCCATGCTTTCTTCGTCCACTGCCACATCACAATGAGCAACGGGCTGTCTGTCTCGCCTGCATGGTGCCCAGTGGGTCTGTAATCAAATTTATACATTCTGTTTCATCTCACACACACATCACCAGGATGCTACTATAACAGAGGAGCCATCATACCATGGCGAGATTTGCCCTGTACCATCTCCATGGCAACTGCCAGTGGTACTACCTGGGTAACGTTATTTGCCATGCAGATTCAATAAGTCTGATTTCGAGACCGAATAATGAGCCACTACACCATTCAGTCCATCCTCAAGACCACACCCTCATTAATTGAAATTATCCTTGTAAATTAGTGTTGACTAAAATCTAATTACAGTTGGGAGCTGTTAGGCTTACACCTTGGCAGTTGGGTACTCAAACCAGGATCCTTACAGATTTATAACCACTAGGCCACCTTGCTGCCCCCATTGTGGCTGAGCCTGGGCAATATAAAAGACACAGTAGCCTCTTTTTAGGGAAGGAAATGTCATTTTGTAGTCAAATATCAGATTCCATTCTGCCATGGACGGTTAAGGGTTGATATTTCTGATGACTTTCTTGAACAGTTTCTTACTTCCAAATAAAATTTAGTCTCAGAAGTTTGACAAGAGATTTTCTAGGTTTTGAAATACTTCGCCCAAGACACTGAGGCATCAACCAAGTGGGTACTACACAGAAGGGAACAGATGTACAGTGTCAAATATCAAGCCATCTTCCATACTTGTCCCCTAAAAGATGAATAGCAGACTGTCACTATCACGGCCTGACAGACTTATCTGGAGGATGCATCATTTAAACAAACTATCATGATTTTATTTTATAGTGCTTTTAGCTTCTATGACAGTAAAATACATTTTCACTATTTTCTAATAAGTTGTGGGGTGTTGTGTGAAAGGATGTATACACTCTCCTCTAAGAGAATTAACCAGGTCCTTCTCCACACTTCCATACTGTGCATCTTCCTGGCGTGTCTTTGAAGGACCCCCTCCATATCTACTCCTTCCTGGCTCTGTAATCAGTTCTTTGGCCAGATTAAATCTATGCAACTTTCAGAGGAGGAGTCAAACCTTCTGTATCTGCCAGCAGCAGCAATTTCCTCCCAAGCTTTCAATCGACATACTGTACATACTATTCTATCTAAGCAACACACTATGACGTGGACGGGACATAAGACTATTACCATGGACTGTATTACATTTTCAAAGAAAGGATATTGTATAATAACGAAACGTATTTCGATGTAACAAAACAGAAAAGCTGTACCACAACAACAACACAGAAATCCATAAAATATTGTAAAAACAATCGCTTAATCCAGGGATGCTCAATCCTGGTCCTCTTGTGACTGACCGGATTCATATTTTCATCCAAATAATTATAAGATTTAGGTGTGTAAATTAGGGTTGAAATGAAAACCTACATGACAGTGGCTCTCATTAGCTGGTTTAAGCACCTCTGATAATGAATACCACCAGATTTTTCGACACTGGAACAGGGACAGTGCATTGGAACAGGAAAACTGTCATGCTGTAAGAACACAAACAGCATGTTTCCCCTCTATTTTGGCAAGCTGGTTATAATTCCAGCTGAAATGGTCATGGGGTTCTCTCTTTCTCTAGTGCACCTTCCATCGCCGTGGTAACTAGGAGACAGCGGCTGGGTGTCTGTGGACATTGGTTGAAAACAGCTGTGTGGTGCCAATCGTCTGTATGCCTGAGACACCCCTCAATCTGCAACTCGCCTTTGACTATTACCCCCCGGACACCCCCAAAAGAGAATGGACAAATTCTGCCTGTTGCCAAAGCAACAGATCCAGCCAAGCTAAAAAAGAACTAAATGTTCCCTTACCACAGTCATTGTATTGTGGTTCCATAACGTTTGACTGGCAGAAATTAGGGACCCTGGGTTAGATTCACATGTTGTGTTGTCTTCAAGGGGAACATTAATTAGGTCCCACATAAACATGTCCATAAACACAATGTCTTGTTACACAAACTCCACTCTCCAAAATGTCCTCTCATACAATCTGACACACAACATGCCACTTGTCTATGAAAAAACATGTTCATTATGTGGATTCAAACAAAAATGTAAAAGTCTGTTGAAAAGCAGACATGCTGGCTCAACTCCACTCTCTGAACAGCAAATTATTCTAATTTGGCTTTGATGCAAAAACTGTCATGCAAACCTTGCCTTCAGATTCCAATTAAGAAACATTGAAACCAGACTGTATTTAGGGACAATTCGTTTTTTGTGTGAGGTGCCTTTTCTTAAATGGGGTAGGGTGTTGCAACTTTTGTTTTTGCTGTGGGAAGGACTGTTTCTCTTAAAGGCATAAGGGAGGGCAGTGCGATTGTTTTGTAAAGGAGATTTAAAGTGTTTTTGTGCCAATGGAAACATATGAGCTGTGTTTACAAGCGTTCAGGGGCTAATACATATGTTATGTAGTACAAAACGACTTCTTTAGTAAGAAAACAGGAAACATATCTGCTCTGTTCTTGTCCATCTCCGAAATTTTAGATAATTTTGGTAATCAACCACTGTTTTAATCATACATCATCATCTTAGTTAGCTAAACTGTTATGTATACTTCTTTTAACTTTTTGTTGCACCACTACACTATGACCAATATGAGTGCATATCATTAGACAGCATACCTTTGACAATACTCACTTTAAATAACATTATGTTCAGTATAGCTAGTTAGTAAAATGATTCACATTTCATAAATGACACCTGCTTATCTACCCTGTAAGAGTGAAGATATTTGAGTTTAAAAGGATACAATGACAATTAGGTTGAAGTGCATACTATTCCCTTTAATTTGAGGGTACATTCATACATATCAGATGAACCGTTTACAAATCAAAGAACATAACACTAAAATGTTCTTGAACTCCTGCCTCCTCTTTGTTTTAATTGGGTATTCGCCTGAACCAATCAATATATCTGCCCTCAGAACATGTCTGAACCTGCGATGCATCGACATCCCCAGACACTGGGTATCTTCCCTGGCGATGCTCTGCCAGGCCCGTTCTGCAGCCATCTTCAGTTCCTGCTTGTTTCAGGGACATATTGCATTGTAAAATGCATGTTCATTTGGATTAATTTTCAGTAGTATTGAAACAGGTGGAAAGAAAAGGGCCATACAATTTATTCACAAGCCCTTGTTGAGGTGTCTTTTCCTTTATACTTTTAGTTTCATTGTACATATTTATTGATGGATAGCTAGTCAGATGGAAAAGACAATAGTATTTTTGAAATGGGGCCAGATAAATGATCAAATGTAGGTATGCTTAATTCTTTCACAATATTTACATTGGGTGTTGCAACTTGTGTTAAAGACAAAGGGATGGTCAGGGGAAAATAGTCTTTGCATTGTTAAGTGTGGGGCAATTTCGTTTATTGATACCCGGAATTCGACAAGACCCCTCCCCCAATAAATAACAAACAGTCCCTTAGACTCGAGGATTCTATACTGTAGGCAAGACATGTATTTATATTTGAAAGGGATATATTATAGGCCAGGAAATAGAAACATGTATATAATAAACATGGGAGGAATTGGGGTGGGTTTAAAAAGAAAATATACAATTTATTGGTTTGTATTACTGTTATGGTTCAAAAATAATTTCTGGGTGCCACTCACAAGAGAAATGCAGTGTTGACTGTGGCAAATAATAAATAAATGAGAAATTTTGAAAAACAGAAGTCTACGCATCAGCATGTTTGCATTGTCCATGTGAACGGATGGAAACTTAATGTGACGGGTCCTTTCATCAGAAATCTTGAACTACAATATCAACACAGGTTAAATGGAACATACTTTTGTGATAATATTTTGCCTATGCTCAGCTACATCTCCAGCAGCAACCTTACAATGTTTATATACACTGCATCAGCTGAGTATATACTGTAGATCAGTGGCACAATCACCGATCAACCATAACATTATGACGATTATGACAGGTGAAGTGAATAAAACTGATAATCTCTCTATCGTGGCACCTGTCATTGGGTGGAATATATTAGGCAGCAGGTGAACATTTTGTCCTCAAAGTTGATGTGTTAGAAGCAGGAAAAATGGGCAAGCATAAATATTTGAGCAACTTTGAAGAGGGCCAAATTGTGATAGCTAGACAACTGGATCAGAGCAGTGCATCTAGGGTCTTCACATTCTGCAGTGTGTCAGTACCTATCAAAAGTTGCCTAAGGACAGAAAGGTGGTGAACCAGCGACAGGGTCATTGATGCACGTGGGGAGCGAAGGCTGGCTTGTGTGGTCCGATCTGACATACGAGCTACTGGAGATCAAATTGCTGAAAATGTTGATGCTGGTTTTGATAGATTAGTGACAGAACACACAGTGCATCCCAGTTTGTTGCATTTGTCAGTGTGCCCGTGCTGACCCATCCACTGCTGTAAGTACCTAGAATGGGCATGTGAGCATCAGGTCTGGTCACAGAGCAATGGAAAGTGGCCTGGTCTGAATTTACTGTTACAGCATGTGGATGGCCGGGTGCGTGTGTTACCTGGGGAACACATGGCACCAGGATGCACTATAGGAAGAAGGCAAGCCAGCGGAGGCAGTGTGATGCTTTGGGCAATGTTCTGCTGGGAAACCTTTGGTCCTGCCATTCCTGTGGATGTTACCATGACACGTATAACCTACCTAATCATTGTTGCAGACCATGTACACCATTTCATGGACACTGTATTCCCTGATGGCATTGACATCTTTCAGCAGGATAATGGGCCCTGCCACAAAGCAAAAAAGGTTCAAGAATGGTTTGAGGAACACAACAACGAGCCAAAGTTGTTGACTTGGCCTCGAAATTTTCCAGATCTCAAATTCTATCGATCATTTGTGGGATGTGCTAAACAAACAAGTCCGAACCATGGAGGCCCCACCTCACAACTTAAAGAACTTAAAGGATCTGCTGCTAATGTCTTGGTGCGAGATACCACAGCACACCTTTAGAGGTTGAGTGGAGTCCATGCCTCGATGTGGCAGGGCTGTTTTGGTCGGCAAAAGTGGGACCTACACAATATTAGGTCATAATGTTATGGCTGATCGGTGTATATGAAGCTACCATTAACCATAGCTAAACTTGACTTGAGGTTTGACACTTAACTTAAATTCACAAAAATGACAAAAGTTGGTTCTTTATTGAAAATGCTGCAGGCTTCATGATAGAAGGGTTTCCCTCTTTGAAATCTCCCTTTCCCTCCATCCATCCAATCCATGCCTTCTTAAGCTAGTGCCATGCGCTGCGGCCGCTCCAGGTTGCGACGAAATTTGTCCAGGAACTGTGATGCCAGCTCGTCATCCACAAGGCGCCCATCGCTGGACAGAGTGACAGTCATCAGCTGCTGCGTGCTCAGGGCGCCCGTCTCCTCGGTCAGATGCAGAACTGCCCTTGAGGACCCCACAGCCAGTATACACGCCTGGGGAGGGTTGATCACTGCACTGAAGCCACTGATGCCAAACATGCCCAGGTTAGAAATACTGAAAATGGAGAGAGATTTTACATTACAGAGACAATCTGTCTGTTCATACGTACGTCACCATGCTTCTTTCCAGTTCTGCTAAGCCTTCTTGCCCAAACGTCAGTGAAAGACATGTTAGTCTTTTCTACTGACATTTTTTTGATTGCATTGATTAGCCCATGCCTAGACATCCTAGAAAAACAATTACTAAACAAACTTGCGTGGTCTTATCATTGAAATTCACACAGCAAAAAACGTTTTTCAGTACAAATGCCACAGGATCTATTTTCACCACAGAGATTCAGGAGACCTTTGCATTCTAGAACTTACAGTAGTGATTGCATACATTTTCAGGAAAAGTAACTCCATTAATATCTAAATGATCCTATTCATATCAATGTTAAGAACAGCCCACCCTCCCCTCCATTAAATCAGTTTACATTCTAACAAGCCAAGCAAATAAAATCCCTTGGCACAGATAACATTTATAAAATGTAGTTTAAGACATCTTGCTAATACTACAAATGTACAGGAGGATAAAAGGTGAAAAGTTGTAGAGTTCACCAGAAGGAGCCTCCTTGGTACTCATGAGGAAGAAGCTTTCCATCTCGAGCCTTCTGGGCCAGCGCCTGGGGACAGGAGTTCACTCAGTCATCTTTTTTGTGATTTTCCCCTATTTTTCTCCCCTCCCAATTCTCTCTAATCCTGCCTTGTCGACAGCACCCTAACTCCTTGGACACATATGTGGGATGGTGAAGGACGTACATTGTTCGTCCAACCACATGTTGCCCAGCCGCCGCTACTTTCCCCCCTGCGAACCCAACACGAATCATGCACGGGATGATTACTTTCACCAAATATACTTCTGCGATTTAACCCACAGGCACCCGATCTGGACACAAGGAGTCGTTGGAGAGCGACGTGGCAGGGTAATCTAAGTTATCTAACCCGGGCAGCGTTATGCCAATTTGCACTGCTTCATGCAGGAAGCACGGGGAAAGTCAGAGAAACCATGGTCAGGCTCGAACCTGTGAATATCATGACTAGTACTTGATAGTACACTTACAAAGTTCTCAATGCTTCGGTTTGCATGTAGGAACCCTCATTATGCTACTGTGGAAGTGTGGTGCCATTTTGAGCCTTGTTAGTGGTATAAAATAGCGATTTATTTTTACTTCATTCATGCACACACAACTAGCGTTACAAGGTAATAATCAGTTCACAGTAAAACTGGGCACATTTGATCAGCATGAAAATACACTCACCTAAAAGGATTATTAGGAACACCCGTTCAACTTCTCATTAATGCAATTATCTACTCAACCAATCACATGGCTGTTGCTTCAATGCATTTAGGGGTGTGGTCCTGGTCAAGACATTCTCCTGAACTCCAAACTGAATGTCAGAATGGGAAAGAAAGGTGAATTAAGCAATTTTGAGCGTGGCATGTTTGTTGGTGCCAGACGGGCCGGTCCGAGTATTTCACAATCTGCTCAGTTACTGGGATTTTCACGCACAACCATTTCTAGGGTGTACAAAGAATGGTGTGAAAAGGGAAAAACATCCAGTATGTGGCAGTCCTGTGGGCGAAAATGCCTTGTTGATGCTAGAGGTCAGAGGAGAATGGGCCGACTGCTTCAAGCTGATACAAGAGCAACTTCGACTGAAATAACAACTCGTTACAACTGAGGTATGCAGCAAAGCATTTGTGAAGCCACAACACGCACAACTTTGAGGCGGATGGGCTGCAACAGCAGAAGACCCCACCGGGTACCACTCATCTCCACTACAAATAGGAAAGAGGCTACAATTTGCAAGAGCTCACCAAAATTGGACATTTGAAGATTGGAAATGTTGCCTGGTCTGATTAGTCTCGATTACTGTTGAGACATTCAGATGGTAGAGACAGATTTAGAACATGGATCCATCATGCCTTGTTACCACTGTGCAGGCCGGCAGTGGTGGTGGTGTAATGGTGTGGGGGATGATTTCTTGGCACACTTTAGGCCCCTTAGTGCCAATTGGGCATTGTTTAAATGCCACGGCCTACCTGAGCATTGTTTTTGACCATGTCCATCCCTTTATGGCCACCATGTACCCATCCTCTGATGGCTACTTCCAGCAGGATAATGCACCATGTCACAAAGCTCAAATCATTTCAAATTGGTTTCTTGAACATGACAATGAGTACACTGTACTAAAATGGCCCCCACAGTCACCAGATCTCAACCCAAAAGAGCATCTTTGAGATGTGGTGGAACGGGAGCTTCGTGCCCTGGATGTGCATCCCACAAATCTCCATCAACTGCAAGATGCTATCCTATCAATATGGGCCAACATTTCTAAAGAATGCTTTCAGCACCTTGTTGAACCAATGCCACGTAGAATTAAGGCAGTTCTGAAGGCGAAAGGGGGTCAAACACAGTATTAGCATGGTGTTCCTAATAATCCTTTAGGTGAGTGTATATCCCATAGAACGGTCGACTCGGTACACGTGTTACTAACCGCTAGGTTCATTGTGCATCGGAATTGTCCTTTAATACAGTGCCTTTTGTTGAAAAGTAAACTTTTTTTGAGAACTAAATTGGAATTTATGTAATTTCTTCAATGGTTACATTTTTCAAATGCTTCAATGTAGAAACTGCTCAGAGGAATGCTCCAGACCCCTAAACAGCAAGAAATCATTGTGCCGATAATGTTTGCAATTTGACAGTCACTAAAAACACCTCTCAGCTTTAATTCCCAAGTAGTCCACTGTACATTTTTACACATTAGAAACACAAGAGCTGCTACGCTCCCACGGTCCACATCAAACGAGTCTTCAAAATAGAATTGGTCACCAGACCAGGAATTTCATATAGTTAATTATCGTTTACCCACTTAATAATGTTTATATAAATTATAATCGCACCAACATCTTTGCCAAAGAGTGGAATCACGAATGTTTACTCCCTGCGCATGATTAATTTACCGGTAGTCTGTTCTCCTGAGTGCGCGCGACGGCAGAGAAATGTAGCTGACGCGTTGCCAGACAAAATAACTTAATAATGTCTATTAGCTACTACAGCATATTAGCTAACTCCTGCGCTGTTTTAGAAATAGAAAGAATCTTCCAAAACAAAGCAGACTGTTGGAAAATGAGTTTTCAAAACGGTAAAGAAAATAGTTGCTGATATTTCAGTCAGGTGTCTATCTGAACATACTACAGCTTAAAAGATGGTGAACCCTTCAGAATTTTCGATATTTCTGCAGAAAAATGACCAAAAACACTATCAAATTTTCACCCAACTAAAAGTAGATGAAGACAAAGCAATTAAACAAATGAGACAACTATTACATTTGGTCATTTAGACATTGAGGATGGAGGAGGCCCATCAAATTTCGAATCAAAACTATAATGATGAGGATTTGGTAATCCAATGAGTACTAAAGGAGGGGATTTTGTGTGGGTTTAAAAAGGTGTACAATCAAATTTAAATGTAACTAAGCTGGATACAATTTTATAAGGATTTTGTTCAATTGACTGCTACATGGTAAATTTGTATATTGATAAGTGTGAACTAAAGTGTGAACTGCTGTGAGCAGTTGTTGGAAGTCCAAGCCTACCTTGGCGTTAGAAGATATCTCTTGCACCCCCTTGTCAGCAGCGTTTATGATGATGGGTGTGATGAGGCCCTTCCCAGTTGCCACAGCAAAAGAGATGCTGATGGAGTCTAGCGTTTGGGGCCCTCTCTCTGACCAGGTAACATTGACCTCAGGTAGTTCCTAAAAGGCAAATGTCAGGGCAGATTTAGTCAGATTAGATCTGAGAGATTCCAGAGTAAAAGATGACTGTAAAGCACTTTGTGACAAGATATATAGACACCTCTCCTGTCTTGAGTGACCTGTCCTGCTTGAGTGAGGTATAACTATGACTGAGAGCTTCCACGTTTGTTTACGTTTTTTCCTGAGCAAGAAATTCAGATGTTCCTGCTGTCAGATCATTGAGTATAATGAAGATATTATGACCAACCATATGCATAAATCCTACGTTTCGGCTAATGTCAGACTACGCGTGTCTCTCAATAGCGTTGCTTTTCGAAGTGACTGTAGACTTTATGATTAATAAATTCTAAATAAGTTATTACTCACTTTAAGTGTAGCAGCAGCAGCCTTAATGATGAAATCATTGACAGACACTTTGATCTCAGCTGGAAAGAAAAGAGGTGAAATTTGTTGCATAAAACCTTTCCAAAGACCAGAGGTAGATTATAAGTACGGTAGTATGAAAGTTAAGGATGATGTGATTTGTGATGGAGAATCTTAGAAATGTAACTATTAATATTGAACTGTGTTTAATCATTTCTCTTTTCTACACTGCAACTTTAGTTTCTATTGAACAAAATATCCTCCACACTTAAATCACTGCCTACATATGTGACTGAAAGTATAGGCATTTCTATGTGTTTTAGAAGACACCTAGCCGTACACTCATCGATCAGCTCAGCTCAGCTCAGCTCAGCTCAACACAGCCATTTGGTTAAAGTAATGGTATTATTAACTTGCTTCCATCATAATATTTGTACTGTAAATAATTTGCCTATACTGAAAGTATAGGCATTTCTATGTGTTTTAGAAGACACCTAGCCGTACACTCATCGATCAGCTCAGCTCAGCTCAACACAGCCATTTGGTTAAAGTAATGGTATTATTAACTTGCTTCCACCATAATATTTGTACTGTAAATAATTTGTTTAAGCATGATATCATGATCTTACATTACCAAAACAACCAGTTCTTGCAATCCTATCTATGGTCTTGTGTCAAACCAAAAGGACATAATTCAGCATACAGCTTTGAGCCAAAAGTTGTTTTCTTTTTTTTGCCCAGAGACTAAGTTTATCTCGTTTGAACGACTTAGTACCTCGTTTGAACGACTTAGTAAAAAAAACGGTCCAGGGACTAAGTTTATCTTGTTTGAACGAGATAATAAGTCATTCAAACGAGATAAACTTAGTCTTGGGAAAAAAATAACTATTTTTTTTTTTGCCTTGGGCTTCAGGGCTTCCGTACAATTCTGATTTGTAAGGAAAACAGTCAAAAGATTGCCAAAAACTGCAAATAAATATGGACACATTTGTCTAGAACACATTCATCCATCTGTATCGTAATTACAAAGTATATCTTTTGTTTACATTTCCTGAAAGCACAACACTGTGGCATCAGAATGAAACACAGTTCTGTATAAGGCAGTTTTCACGTGTTCGTCACCGTCTCCCTGCTTTAAGAGTGATACTAATTGTGAGATTGCAAAACTCACTAGATTCAAAAGCGTTGGTTGTATTACACAGGTTGTCAGTTGGCCACACTATGCATTGTGGGTAAATTATACTAAGCAACTGCTTGAAAACATAAATGAGATCGGTTGGCCATCTCCTTTTTTTAATCTTTGGTTCAGACAGGATACTAGCGACACATTTTGTTTCAAGTTCGACATGATGCTTTTTAACACTTATAGGTGAACTGTTTGGCATGTTCTAATTAAGAAATGAAGCAGAATATTGCAATATTGAGAATCTCTATAATTGTGAGAATCGCAATATGTATTATATTGGCACACAACTATTGTGATAAAATTGTATCCTGAGGTCACTTGCAATTCCCAACCCTAGTAAATAACACTGAATATGGAAATGAGAGTTGTCTGAGGAGGTTAGAAAAAGGTAAAAACAAGACCATTTTACAAATGAGATAATAAGTCATTCAAACGAAATAAACTTAGTCTTGGGACAAAAATAGTTATTTTTTGTATTTTTTTGCCTTGGGCTTCAGGGCTTCCGTAGAATTGATACTAATATTGGCATATAGATTTTTTTCCTCCCATCTCTATTAGACACACATTTTACTTCTCACCACTTAAAATGTCTGAATAAGTGATTATGCGATCGGAGAAACCTGTGATACTAATCAAAAAGGAAAGGTCTGTTTGAGGTATCACTACATTTATTTCATACAACTTCTAAAGGGTATCAATAATATTGTCCAGTCCATTTTAAATTGTCTTAAGCAAGAATTTGGTTCTTTTACCAAGCTGCAAACCAAAGACATGCATGTATGGATGCCAAAATATATTTTAATTTCAGGGCAAATGGTGCATTATTTGAATAAAATCCAAGGGTACCAATACTATCGTCAATACCTGCATAAAACTATTCACCCACCCAATCACTCAAGCATGCTTGGACAAAAATGTTAAATAATAATAATGGAGAATAGAAGTTATAAAGAAAATCAACTATAGCCCCATTGAACCTATTTGACTTTCTGTCTGGTCGCTCCAGTCTCTCTCTCTCTCTCTCTTTCTGTCATACCCCACCCAATCTCTCTATAACACTACCTTTGAGGTGCCCATGGCGTAATGTGCAGTGCCCGGGATGATGTTACCAATGGGCTGTTTAAGAGGACCTATTTACACCAGACGGTTCTGAATGCTGTTAGCGGGATGACTAACAAGCTACCCGTGAAATCACTGTGCTCACGAACAAAGAGAGTAGGGAAAACAACCGGACGGGGGAATCCCTCAACACACACAGCCGTGTTGCTAATAGGACTGGAATGGCACCTCAATGTCCATTTCCTCTGCATCACTGACACACAGTGTGGAAAAGCAAAATCATAGGTTTATTGATTAATCTCTGAAATACACACAGTGTGGAAAAGCTCTGTGAAAAGCAAAATCATACACTCTCAGAAATTAAGGTACGAGAATGTACCTAAACCTGTCGCTGGGGCTGTACCTTTCCTGGGTACAAATATTGTACCTTCCAGCATGGGTCCATATTTTTACCATTGATATCTGTACCTCTAATGGGACACCTTTGTACCCTGAGAGACAAAACTTTACACATTTAGTGCCCTAAGGATCACCTTTGTACCTTTTGAGTTTACTTATGTGACCAGTGTACCTTTAAGTACAGTTTTGTTCCTCAGGGTACAAAAGTGTCCCATTAGAGGTACAGATATCAATGGTAAAAATATCAACCCATGCTGAAAGGTACAACATTTGTACCTCAGAAAGGTACAGCCCCAGCGACAGGCTTAGGTACATTCACGTACCTTAATTTCTGAGAGTGTAGGTTTATTGTTTAATCTCTGAAAATGTCAATGCATTACAGTTTCTGTCAACATAATTATGAAGAGGATATAAATGTATTTGGCCTCAACTTTCAAGCTTTGTTTTTTTTCCCAAGGTACTTCCCTGGCCCCAGTGCTACATACATGTTTAGATATCCAGTTGGCTCGGGTCCAAATAACAAAAACCCTTAGGCAAATGTCATGATGTTGAATGGTCTTTATCTACTGGTCACGTCTTGTAGAGTGTCATACCAGACTTTACTTTAAGTGCCATTCAGCAGAATTAAAAGTCCAGATATGCTTACTTGACTAGTGGAGTAATCTGTTAAACAGATAAATAAGATAGTTAAAAGCAGCACATGCCTCAGTAAAGAACGCCATTCCTACATAAACACATGCTGTCATATCACCACAGAAACCACCCTGCTTCTCTATGTAGTTCAGCATCTCCCTATGTCATTCTTTCTCCTGCCTCCTTTACTTTTGTAAGAAGTTTAGCAGACTCTTTCCCCTGCTGCTGGATGGTAAGATTAACACAAGAGGACACCAGCAACAAAAATTATCTCTGGCCTGTGGGACAATTCATGTAAAGAAACCTAACAACGATATTTGACCTTCTCTAATAAGTGATATTACCACTAAATACAACCATGCCATCTTGGCTCTTAAGGCATGAACATCATCTGTAGTGAGTTATGTACAAAGTAATATGCTGGACTGTGGTAAAACTACTCTCCCCTCAAAATATGTTTGGACACTGAAGCTACTGTAAAATGTTTATTAAACTGTTTTACTGTTTAGAAATTAAACCTTGCATCTAGTTCTAATGTAAAGAAGTTGAGTATTTGGACATGTTTCCTTATATTCTATTGAGGTATTAAAAATATAATATTGCAGCTGAATGCATTTGTATCCGTTGTGTTGTCAGTTATGGTGAAATAGTAATTGTGAATGATGCAATTGGAATGATGGAGATATTTTATGATATAATATATTCTGTAATACAAACAAAATTAAATCAGGTGTTGAAAAAGATGAATTGGGTAATGGGATATTCGTGTTTATCTTGTATGTAATCTAGACTGTTATAATCAAGTACAATGAGAGTCATTCTATTAAACAAGTACAGTACGGTGCAAGTCTTAGGCACCCAAGAAATTGTTTTAAAATTTTGTAAAATTCTGTTTTTGTGTTCTGCATTAGCGGTGACAGTAGAATTTAGCAATTTATGAATTTCCAAACCTTAATTTGCCATGCTAGAGAGAATTATTTATACTTGCATGGGTGTGACTTGGGACAGTAATATTGGGCAATGTGATAATTGGTGTGCTATAATGATGGTAACCCATTCCTAAATAATGCTTCAACTTTAAAGTGGAATTCGAGAAATCTATAAGTAAGGAATTGCCAGGAACCACATGATACTCTACTATTAGGATACACTGGTACCAATATGTTTATATTTAAAAACGACTGTCTCCTAGAACACTGATTTGTTTTTCTTTGTTATGTTGGGCTTTGATATGTTCCATTGTTCTGAAATTTCACCTTTGGCCATCTCTTTACGAAGCTGGATGACTGCCCCCATGTCACAGTCAACTGAGGCGTATGCATGGGGGATGGTGGTCTTGGACTGTGTCAGTCTCTGGGCAATGACACGACGCACATTGGAGGCAGGAACCTCTGTGAAGGTGCCCTAGGACAATAGTGGAGAAAAGAGAGAATGGACAATCATTCACAAACTGTCCACATTCCTGGATGCATTAACATAGGCAGCCTAATTCTGATATTTTTTACCGTTAATTTATCTTTCGGGCATCAGCAATGCAGTGTAAATAGAAAATAAAGAACAATAAAGAGCATCCTTTTCTTCACACTAGTAATCAATGCTGTATAAAAGGAGACTGTATACAGTCATTTACAAAACTTTAGGCACCCTGACAATTTCTATGCTTTTCATTTATAAATAATTGGGTGTTTGGATCAGCAATTAAATTTTGAACTATCAAATAACTGAAGGACACAGTAATATTTCAGTAGTGAAATTAGATTTATTGGATGATCAGAAAATGTGCAATATGCATCACAACACAATTAGACAGGTGCATAGATTTGGGCACCCCAACAGAAATATCAAATCAATATTTTTTTGAGCCTCCTTTATTAAAAATAACAGCCTCTAGATGCTTCCTATAGCCTGTAATGAGTGTCTGGATTCTGGATGAAGGTATTTTGGACCATTCCTCCTTGCAAAACATATCCAGTTCAGTTACGTGTGATGTTTGCCGAGCATGGACAGCCCGATTCAAATCACCCCACAGATTATCAATGATATTCTGGTCTGGAGACTGGGATAGCCATTCCAGAACATTGTACTTGATCCTGTACATAAATTTCAGAGTAGATTTTGAGCAGTGTTTTGGGTCATTATCTTGTTGAAATATCAAGCCCCAGCACAACTACAACTTTTTGACTGATTCCTCTACATTATTCCCAAGTATCTGCTAATGTTGAGTGAAATCCATGCGACCCTCAACTTTAACAAGATTCCCAGTACCAGCACTGGCCACACAGCCCCACAGCATGATGGAACCTCCACAATATTTTACTGTGGGTAGCAAGTGTTTGTCTTGGAATGCTGTGTTCTTTTGCCGCCATGTATAACACCCCTTGTTATGACCAAATAACTCCATCTTTGGTTCATCAGTCCACAGCACCTTCTTTCAAAATTAAGCTGGCTTGTCCAAATGTGCGTTTGCATACCTAAAGTGACTCTGTGGCGTGTGTGCAGAAAAGGCTTCTTCCGCATCACTCTCCTGTACAGCTTCTCCTAGTGCAAAGTGCGCTGAATTGTTGAACGATGCACAATGACACTATCTGCAGCAAGATGATGTTGTAAGTCTTCGGAGGTGGTCTGTGGGCTGTTTTTGACCATCCGCTGCCTTTGCCGGTACAATATTTTACTTGGCCTGCCACGTCTGGCCTTAAGAACTGTGCCTGTGGTCTTCCATTTCTTCACTATGTTCCTCACAGTGGACAATGACAGATTAAATCTCTGCAATAGCTTTTTGTAGCCTTCCCCTAAACCATAATGTTGAACAATCTTTGTTTTCAAGTAATTTGAGAGTTGTGAGGCCCCCATGTTGCCACTCTTCAGAGGACCGTCAAAGAGAACAACAAGTTGCAATTGGCCACCTTAAATATATTTTCTCACAATTGGATGCACCTGTCTATGAAGTTCATGGTTTAATGAGCTCACCAAACCAATTGTCTGTTCCAATTAATCAGTGCTAGGTAGTTACAGGTATTCAAATCAACAAAATGACAAGGGTGCCAAAATGTATTCACCTATCTAATTTTATTTCCTCATTCCACAATGATTGACTGGGATTGATTGACCAACTAAAAATAGGACAACCCATGGTGTTGTATTGGCTCATTTATTGCCACCTGTCAATGTAATGCTCTTGAAAACAGAATAATAATTAAACTTATTCCCATACACAATAACAGGGGGTCCTGTATGGAGAATTTTATTTTTGCAATTTTTAAAGCATTACAAATATAGCAATTACTAAATGTATTGCCAAAGTTGTAATGCTATATTTAGTAATAAATAGTCATAAACATAAAACAAGGATCCCTTATCTACACCATTCTATCCAAGGTTGACTGTAGACTCAGAATTCTATTTACCTGACATTAGTAGGTGTAAAATAAAATAAAAAGCTATTACCTGGCTGACGGCCATGACGGAAACATGTGTGTGCAAGCTGTCAAACAGTTTCTCTTCACTTCACGACTAAAAAATATTCCCATAACCAGAGGGAGGTTTCTGTTAGAAGAGGGAAACTGAACAGGGCAAAGCTGTTTGACCCTCTTGCTAAATCCCAAATGGACCCCTCCTTAACTCCACTCCACTCTAGGCCCTCCATTTGCACATCGCATGTGCCTATGCAATTTAAACAAGTGTACCAAAGCTGCTGAAGTGAAAATGATGAAAGGTGTGGAAGCTAAATAGAGCATCTGGTGGCCCCTTCGAGTTAGTGTACAGCAAACAGGCATGTGAAGGTTATTTTTGAGCTTGCAGAATTTCATACACGACTAAAAAGGCAAGTATAACAATGATGTGCATTCACTTCGAAACATCAAACATGCAAAAAAAAATCCTAAATTAATTGTTAAATAGCTGGTTGTGTTTATTTTAAACAATAGGATAGGTTTGTAAAAACAAGCATACATTTTTAATTGCTGATTTAAAATGGAAAATTAATTGCAACATGTCCAAAGTTGATGCGTGAGTAATCTCCCCCTGGCATTGATCACGGTGCCACTAGTGTAAAAGTGCGAAAGCCAAAGTTTGAATTTCCAGGCATGTCCCTCTTTGGCTAATGTATTTTAAAGATGGGGGCTTAACATGGCTGCCACAATTCGAGCGGCACCATTGTATGTATTGTGAATGGAAGAGTCTACACTTACGAAAATACTTTGATTAGTTGGTGGAAGTAATTACACATGAATGAGCACATATTTTTGAAAGAACGAAGGGGTTTTTGGTAAGAATCAACTAAAAAAAATACACAATGTAGCTTTAAGAATAAATTCATGATTGTTTTTGTAAGAGCTTGCCAATTTCAATTGGGTGATCATGTGATCTTCCTGTTTCTTAATAAAGTGATGGACAAAGTCATGGAAAAACTTAAATAAATGAATTAACAAATTTTGAGCTCAGACTAAATATCTAGGGCCAGTGGGTTGCTTGAATGATAATGAAGCATAAGATTATTGTTCCATCACTAAATAATCATACTATATCAAATGTAACTAACTTAATTCAAAAGGAATTTGAAGATTATTTAAAACATTTACAACTTTCTTCTATGGATTCCTCAAAAAACTGAGGAATCCCAACTGAAGACATTTCTAATTAGATTATTTCAGTTACAGTCATCATCGGACAAGAAATGCATCTGTTAAACGCACGCACACTGGGGATTGTCATGGCTTGATTGTCATGGATTTCTGTAGACTCACATACGAGGGCTGAGGTTGAAAAAATAACAGCACAAGACTTTGGTGACCATAAGGGTCACAATTGTCTAGAGGGGGATTTGGCAGCTAAGGCACGCTTTAGAAGCCTAGAGTAATTTAGAGGAAACTTGAGGACTCCCCTGTCTACCTTAGTGGTTTCACACACCTTTGAGTCTTCAATTGTAAAGATGTCTCGTTTCTAAACCTGGCTCAAATGTTGAAGTGCTATTGCAATTTGCACTGTGTACTCACTGGTGCTCCAGGCTTGCCAGGTATGGATTGAGCGGGGTACATGGGCCTGCTGCCTGGGGGAAGTGGAGCAGCTGCTGTGGCCACTGGCTTGGATTCTGGGGGTGATGTAACTGGAGCTACCTTGGAATCAGGGAACTTCTTCAGGAGAATCAGGGCATCTCTGAAATGAAAATGACACAAGATAGGAAAACACATGCAATCCATGAAAAGCAAGTAGAATTTCAACAAGCCCAAACAAATGTGGCACACAGTACGTGATAGGGTGGATCTGAGACCAGAGCTTTACAGAAGAATGAAAAGACAATGCTGGGTGGGCCACACCCATGAATGTCCCAACATGCATAAGCGCAAGCAAATTTACAATGCAAATAAAAACTGTTGTCAGTGTGCAACACAAGTCGGCAGTATGGAAGCATATACAGAAACACCTGTGTGTAGGCAACTACAGCTATGGAGAGAATGCAGAAATGACTGCAAAATCTCAGTTTTTTCTGTTGATATGTATGTGTTGGAGAAAATGGACATGTGGTTTTATTCCATAAACTATTGACAAGATGTTTCGCAAATACATTGCATTCAGAGCATTTAATTGCTGAAAATGACAACTGGTCAAAATAGCAAAAAAAGATGCAGTGTTGTCAGACCTCCAATAATGCAAAGAAAAAGAGTTCATACTCACTTTTAAACATCACAATACTAATTTGTTAACTTAGGAAGAGTACAGAAATCAATATTTGGTGGAACAATAATTGTGTAATAATAATAACTGGCTTTCATGCATCTTGGCATGCTCTCCACCAGTCGTTGACATTGATTTTGGGTGACTTTATGCCAATCCTGGCGCAAAAATGTAAACAACTTGGCTTTGTTTGATAGCTTGTGACCATCTTCCTCTTAAACACTTTTTCAATAGGGATCAGGTCTGGAGATTAGGCTGGATGGCCGTGACAGGGGCCCCATTTGGTGCTCCTCCATCCACACCTTGATTGACCTGGCTGTGTGGCATGGAGCATTGTCTTGCTGGAAAAACAATCCTCAGAGTTGGGGAACATGGTCAAAACGGAAGAACACAAGTTGTCTTCCAGCATAACCTTGTACCTGGCTTGAATCATGTGTCCATCACAAAGATAAATCTGAGAAACTCCTTAAAGAACGTAAGGTCACACCATTTCTAACAAGTGCATACTATCCAGCACATACGCAATGAAATATCTATAATCCAACATTAGCAGTGCAATGGGTGGTACTGAAGAGCTCAGTGACTTTCACTTTTGCCAGAAGTCTGTGAGAAACATGCCACCACTGGACACTGGAGCAGTGGAGACATGTTCTCTGGAGAGATGAATCACACTTCACTATGTGGCAGTCTGATGGACAGATCTGGGTGTGGCAGACACTACCCACCGAAATTCATAGTGCCTACTTTAAAGTTTAATGGAGGAGAGAAAATGGTCTGGGTCTCTTATTCAGGGTTTGGGCTAGGCATTATTGTTCCAGTGAAGGGTTCTCTTAAAGCTAAAGGATAAAAATGCATTTTAGAGAATTTGGTGCTTCCAATTTTGTGGCAAACGTTTGAGGAAGGCCCTTTCCTGTTCCAGCAAGACTGTGCCCCAAACGATGTGTTTGGTGTGCAGGAACTCGAGTGGTCCGTACAAAGCCCTGACCTCAACCACATTGAACTGGAACGGCAACTGCGACCCAGGCCTTCTTGTCCAACATAAGAGAATTACCTAAAAAAAATCAATGAATGCAATGTTTTTGTAATGGGATGCCAAACAAGCTCATAATCGGTGTTATGGTCAAGAGTCTACATACCTTTAGCCATATAGTGTATAACGTGGCTTGGTGGGAGTAACGCACTGATCATTAAATTTTGCTGAACTCCAACTGGAGCTCACACAAGTTGTCCGAATGCACAAGGTAAATCTTACTATGCTTTTAACCCTAGCTCAGGTAGTCGATCGTCTTGATCTAATTTCACTTCTCACATAAATATTTACAGTTGTGCTCAAACATTTGTATACCCCTGGAGAATTGGTAATACATGTACCATTTTTAAACAAAATATAAGTGCGCAGGCAAAACAATGTTTTATTTTTCATTCATATTCATATTCTGTAGGTCATAACAGAATGGCACAATCATAAAACATTGCAACAAAGAAAATAATGAAATGACCCCTGTTCAAATGTCTGCACACCCTTGGTTCTCAATATGGTGTATTGACCCCTTTAGCATAAATGACAGTGTGCAGTCATTTGTAATAGTTGTCTATGAGGCCCTGAATTCCTGCAGATGGTATAGCTGCCCTCTCGTCTTGACAAAATGCGTCCAGGTCATGCAAAGTCTTTGGTCGTCTTGCATGAACCACACATTTGAGATCTCCCCAGAGTGGCTCAATAATAATAATAAGGTCACTCCAGAACCTTCACCTTTTTCTGCTGTAACCACTGGAGGGTCAACCTGGCCTTGTGCGTAGGGTCATTGTCATGTTGGAATGTCCAAGAGCATACCATGTGTAGTTTTCGTGCAGAAGAATGCAAATTGTCTGCCAGTAGTGTCTGATAACATGCTGCATTCATCTTGCCATCAATTTTCACAAGGTTCACCCTGCCTAAAGAACTCACACACCGCCAAAACATCAGTGAGCCACCACCATGCTTCACAGTGGGGATGGTATTCTCTTCAATATAGGCCTTGACTCCTCTCCAAACATAGCACTTATGGTTGTGACCATAAAGCTCTATTTTGGTCCCGTCACTCCAAATAACAGTGTGCCAGAAGCTGTGTGGCATGTCAAGGTGCTGTCAGGCATATTGTAACCAGGGTTTTGTGGTACTGGTACAGTAAATGCTTCTCTTTGGCAATGATGTTACCTGTGGGTTTTTCTTTGTATCCCAAACAATTCTTCTAATAGTTTTGACTGAAATCCTTCTTGGTCAACCTGACCTTGGCTTGGTATCAAGAGATCCCCTAATCTTCCATTTCTACATAAGTGATAGGAACGTATTGACTGGCATGAGCAAGGCTTTGGATAGCCGTTCATATCCTTTCCCAACATTATGCAGTTCACGTACCTTAATACGCATGTCTTTTGACAGTTATTTTCTGCTCTCCATGGCTCAGCATCTAGCCTGCTCATTGCATCCACGTGAGAGCTAACAAACTCATTGACTATTTATACACAGACACTATTTGCAATTTAAATGCCACAGGTGTGGGAAATTGATCTTTAATTTCCATCTAACCTGTGTGTGTGTCATAACTTGTCTGTAACAAGGTCAAACATCTAAGGGTATGTACATTTTTTATCACTATCCCTACATAACAGTCAGAATTTTTGCATGAACAGTCATAGTCAAAATCAATGCTAAAATTTCACAATTTCTGCAAGGGTATGCAAACATATGAGCACAACTGTATATAGGCAAATCAATCCTATCACCCTATTCAGAAACAAAAAAACACAGGTACTTGTTTTTCTACCCTGCCAGTTGATCATGTCTAATTTCCCCTGACCCTGCCATGTTAAAAAATTCAGCAGGTGCAGGATATTCTAGCTTACTCACATGCATCCCTTTTAAGCATGTCGCTGAGCTGTCCAATTATTTTCAAACTGCTATTTCAACACGGAAGCATTTTGACAGTAAACATAGAGGAGTATGACTCTTTCTTCAACTAAACTTTGCGACAGAACTCCCAGATGCCAAATTGCACACAAGGAGTTGCTTAAGAAGAGTGACGTGGCAAGGTCCGCTAGTCCGATTTGCCAACCCCCTCCCCGGACAACCTGTGCAAATTTCCATCGTCCAATGCTGTGACTTCGGGAATAGTTGCCATAACCAAGATTGAACCCTGGCCACCGTGATGTAGTTGTGCTGTGAGGCAGCAACTTAGTCCATTTTGCCACACGGAGCCCCTAGCTAAAAGCTTTTCAAAGGAAATTTCCCTTGCAGACAAGCTAGTCTAAAAAAAATCTGTGTGAATGTCATTGATGATGTCTGGACCTACCAGGAGAAGACTTTGCGGAGTCAATTACTACAACAACTCCTAAGTCTCTCACTACGTAGTGAAGGATAGAAGTTGTATAATATAGTTAGTTTGTTGTTTAAGTCACAACAACACTGTAGGCAGAGAAAGACGTAGTAACAGAGAGAAATGTAGAGGTAACTCTCGGTCATTAATGTCTCATAGGGCCAGCGCAGGGACAGGGACGTGAGAAGTGCTCAACAATCACAAATGAATACCTCCCCACAATGGAAGCCAGGATCAGGTGTCAGAAGCATTCACTTTCCCATCTGACAAACGGAGCATGCCTTTGCCATTGGGTACACAGAGCAGGCTGAATCAGGAGATTCAGGGAAAGAAAAGGCCAACTAAACAACAATGAGCAATGGATGATGTCAAATATACCCACGTCGCTCACCAAATCATTATCCAATGACCAAAAAAAAAAGGGAAAAAAAGCCCACTGATGACGATAATGACTTTCATGAAGTGTCCCTGATGCACAGTTTAAGACTTTGCAATGAAATGCTCTGCTTTTAAACAGATCAGAAAAGTATCTGTAGGGCCCCGAAGTAATTTAGTAACTTTCTATAACCCGGGGCATAAGTACATTGTTAGGATCCAAACTATTCTGCAGATAGGAATAGTAATAACTGCGTGGATTTGTCATTAGTCATCAAAGCCAGCGTAGTTCAATCCAGATCCGACTGGTCGGTGGATGATGGCTCCTCATCCTTCAACAGGTAAACAACCCAAACATGTATGCAAGGATAGTGCATACAGCTCAATGTATCAGTCAAACCATAGAAACAGAATGGATAGAAAGGCCATTGAACTGCTTGGCGTGGTCGTTCCATTAGTACACAACAAAATGGCGATTGTTGTTAGTTGTCATGGTGACAACACGTGAATCGGTTTACTGCGGAAGTAGGTCGCTAGATCTTTGCAATGGAATGGTACATGTAAAAATGGCTGCCGCTCTGCCCATTCAGCTTCATTGATTTGAATTAGAATATCCTTCCTATCCATTCTATTTCTATGGGTTAAACACTGACTTCCTGAACAACAGGATTCCTTACAAAACATGGGCATTCAAATTAATATCATTACTCTTCAGCATTGGAGCAGAGCAAGGGTGTGCACTCACTACTTCTCTATAATAAAGAAAATAACCTGGAACTTAGAGTACCAAAGAATGCAGTGATGATTCACTACAATGACTGAAAATGCCAACCTATCCCCTTTCCTAGGGATCACCATGTCAAACAATATTAGGTGGGAGGACAACCTCACAGTGACCCCTAAGGTAGCACACCAGCACATTAACAACAGAGAAACTGCAACATTGGGGGCGGCAAAGTGGCCTGACTGGTGTCCATACGGCCCTGAGTTCCATTCCCCCAATCAACACAGTCAAAGCTTTCACGTTCTGTCAATAAGCAGGACAGTTATCCCGATTTGTCCCAAAGTCATTTAGTAGACACTCTTAAACAAAGCAACTTATTGTAAGTACAGGGACATACCTCAAAGGGACAACTTAGGGTTAAATGCCTTGCCCAAGGACACAATGACATTTGGCACAGTTGGGAATTTCCATCCTCACCTGTTCTGCCGATACGTCTGCATCTGCATGACTGCTTCTATTCAGATAAAAGAACATGCACGGCCACTGACCAAAGAAAGGAGAAGGGATTCAGAATAAACACTGTCACTGACTCAAAGAAACTACTAGTAACACATGTAGTACCTACAAAAACCAGGGGCGTCAGATGGCTCAGTGGTTAGTAGGGTTGGGCATCGAGAACAGGTTCCAACTTGGAATCAACGTTTTTTTAAACGATTCTATCAGAATCATTTGAAAAAAAAGTGGTTTCGAATCCAACGATCGATTCCAAAACTTTGCTTTCCATAGTGGCCAGCCAGCCACCGTACTGCCAGGGCAACCAGACTGTTGTTGTGATACAAAGTGGCACTCAAAAGTGTGGCTTCATTTTACTTAAAAACAATCCCAATTCGGCACAGTGCAACATCTGTGATGCATGTAGTTCTTGCATTGGCGCATGCACTACACATACTTCAAAGAATCGGAATCGATTAGATCCGGAATCGAAAGAAAGAATTGGCATTGGAATCAGAATTGTTAAAATCAGAACGATGCCCGACCTTAGTGGTAAGGGAATCAGACTAGTCGGAAGGTTACCGGTTCAATTCTTAACTGTGACAAATGTCATCATTTCCTTGGGAAAGGCCCAGAGTTGCTCCAGGGAGAATGTCCCTGTACTTACTGTAAGTCTCTGGATCATTAAGTCTGCTAAACGACTAAAGTTAATGTAGTAACTTCTTTATGGGTACTGCATGTCAAATGTTTCTACTTTTCACATGAACATTAAATTCAACACCTGCTAGAATGTTTCCCACATATTACCAATGCAAAATGAAGTGTATTTTCTATTAAATAAAGAACACAATAATTGAGCCAGGTCATAATTTATCAGGCTAGAGCTCCTAGTGCGTGATGATGATATAGCGAACAGGCTGATGTATGTTCTGCATGCTGGTTAACTGTCTGGCTGACCCAGTCCTCCTCGTAACAAAGCACACAAGCCATTTACACTCCCACTGACAGGAAGACAAGGCACAACCACCTATGAAAGCTTGTACGACAGTGACTAGAATATTAAAGATGCACGCATTCAAGCGTGCACTCTACTGACATATGCACAACTCCCCCTGTCTGTCTTTCAGAGTGAAACACAGACTTTACAGAGCACTGGTCACAAAAACATTACAAAGAAGGGATAATCTGAATCTCTTAATAACAAACACTAGTCAAGCAACAGTGCATTTATTATTCCACACATTGTGTGTAAAAGTATAATACAAAGATTATGTTGATTGTAGTAAAATATGGTAGGACAATAAAAAAACATTACCAAAATAAAACCAGAACAGCATATAAGAAACGTACAGGGCACCTTGAAAGTGAATTAGAAAAGTAAAAAAATACCAAATATTCCCATAACACTATCCATTGCTCAATTACTTAAACTATACAGAAGATATAACTCCCTTTTGGACAGTAACCATAACAGTAGTAGCACTCTGAACTGGCTTACATGGCTTGACAGTGTACATATTTGATTATAATACCCCTATGATATGGAGAAAGATTTCTGGTTTACACACACCTCAGAGGCAGACGAAATGTAAATGTTAGTTGTTTGTATTTCAAAGTCAAAGTCAAAGTTGTTTATTTATCATATGCATTGAATAACATACATCATCCTATGCAGAGAAATTCTTTTTGACATGGCTCGGCGATTCTATGCAGTGGGCTTAAAAACAAGAATTACAACAATATAAGAATTTTAAAATAGTAATGACAATAGTAACAATAATAATAATAATAATAATAATAATAATAATAATAATAATAAAACACTATGTACTGAGCAGTGGTCTGGAAAATGTACAACAGTAGAAGTAGTAAATATTATAGAATTGGCATGGAAAATTGCTTTTAAAGGTGCATTTGAATTCTGCTACATCAGATGTAGAGAGCATAAAGTGACCAGAGAGTGTTAGTGCTATTTAAGCAAAGGCTTGCTTTATACCTGAAAACAAGAACAGGCCCTGACATAATAACCTATTATATAACATTACATAAGATGGTAAACACACATAAGTCTAATTCATAGCCTCTGTTTAAAAAAAGAATTACCAAAGCAACCTCAAAGTTTATGCCTATAATATAATTATAGTGTATCATAATTGTCATTATTGACCATGTACTATGTTGGAATACATTCAACAATCAATCCAAATTAATTTAAAATATATTAAAGTGAAGGAGGCATAGAAGCCAAAAATTTCATATGAATTACTTACTAACTAGCTTAAACGACTTACAGTGGCTCCAGAGTTCCTAGCACCCTTGACTGGCAATTCACAACCAACACTTTAAAAACAAACAATACAATTATAGAGATACTCAATATTCCAAAATTTGAGAAACACTTTACTTTACCAAGGTTACAATCAGGGTGGGAAATTAACTTTTTTGCTGACCAGTCACTGTGGCTCGTGGATGCACAAATGTTACCAACAACTTATTCCCCAACTCAAATATATAACGAAAACACACTAGCAACTTCTATAGTGATTCAATATATCAAATATATATCTTGCCTTTTTAATATAGGAAAACTACTAAAGAGAAATTTTGTGAAGACAAGTCTGAGACAAATGATGTTCAGATGATTGACATATTGTGCTAATGAGTGTAGTATTGAATGTCCTACTACTTTTAATCAGCTTCTTTTGGATTGTTCATCCAACTTTAGGCAGTTTCACATTTGAGAGGTGTAAATCTTTGTTGTTGTAACACCTAACTTATGCCACTATATTTAGTTTTACATTTGTAACTTGTATCTCTAAACATGTCTGAGATTACTAATAATATAATCCATACATTGGTTTAATGACCTATCCAAACATAATACAACATTTAAATATAACAAGAAACCATATAATGGCAAAGTAAAATACTTGAATTAGAATCTGTTGTTAATTAACTAAATTTGCACTAAAAAAGTTGAACAACCTCCCCTTACATTTGTTCGCATGCAGGTTTATGCTTCTCTGGTAGAATAGGAGCACCTTTTATCAGAATCGAATCATACACTCCGAGGCAACAAACACCCCCGGCCATGTTTTTACTGACAGCAGAAGTATTTAATGAGTGCTTAGCTTTCCGAACTATGGTTTACTTTTTCGATCACTGAAAAGGACATTTTATCATTTTTGAATCAAATACCCCATATCTGTACACATTTTGTCCATGATATTTTCTACATTGACTTCATCTAGCGTACTGTGGCTTAATACTGGGAAACAAACTAGATTGTTTTAGTCTGTAGCACACTATTTGTCTATGGTACAGCAGTTCAAGGATGGAATTCTCACAGACTAGCTTTGCAAAACCCAATCAAATATGCACCTCGAACGAAGTGCGTCTTTGTTAATGAGTAACCGTATGCAATTTTGTCAAAGAGATTTGTCTCCAATCCAAAAGGTTAACGCTAGCACAATAACAAATAAAAATGTGTTATAGGTTTGACAATTCACCCACCAGTGTGGCTGGTAAATTAGGAAAAGTTACCCGCAAATGTAAAAAAGCGACTGAGATGGCCATGGCAGAACATTGATTTTGTTGTCACAGAACCATTTTTGTGTGGATCTTGTGGTATGTTTTGAGTCATTGTCTTGCAGGAAAGTCCACCTACGGCCAAGAGATTGTCAGCCAAAATTGCCTGATACTTGGTGGAATTCATTATGCCATCAGTCTTCACCTGTGCCCATGGACCTCTGGAATTAAAACAGCTTCAAAACACCACTGACCCACCACCATATTTCACCATGGGTATGATGTGCCTCTCCTTGTATGCATCTCTGTATACATGCCAAACATGCAAATGCTTTATCTGACCAAAACATTCAATTTTGGTCTCATCTGACCAGTGCACCTTCTTCCAGTCATAATTTAAATGACATTCAGCAAACTCCAAGCACTTGCACCTCTGTCTTGGGGTCAGAAAGGGCTTTCTTCTGGCAACCCTTCCAAAGAGGCCATGGTTGTAGAGATGGCGTCTGATGGTGCTTTTTGAAACCTGGTGACCCCAAATCGCCAACAAGGCCTGTCCAAGAGGTGTTCAACTGTTGCATGTCTTTTGAATTTTTGAATATTTGCCCTGACAGTGCTCAGTGGTATAGTCAATCATTTGTTGATCTCCTTGTAGCCATTACAATATTTATAAAGGTCTACAACCACATGTCTCATTTGAACTGTCTGTTATTTCGTTTTCTTCATGTTGTTGGAAGAAAAAAAGACGTGTTACCTAATTTCTATACCTTAATGGAACAGGAAAGGATGTAATGGCTAAATATTTCCTTAAGACATAGATTAACTTAAATAAAAGGAATATAATTCCTAGTTTAATTTTGATAGATGTTATTTACAATAACATTTATGGGTGCCATTGTTTGTGAAACCTTGATTTGGAGGACAATGATTTTTTATTTAATCAATAAATGATTTGGATTGGTTCTGTTGAGAAGGATATTTAATATAATCATGTATAAATACAGTTTAAACAGTTTAGAATGGTATAACTAGATGAGAGTGTAATGCACCTAAGGTTTAGGGCCTGTTGGAGGATTCTTAGGCCTGTTAGCCTGTCTGAGTGTAGACAGAGAGACAGATTCAAGGCCAAGTGAGTGAATAGGAGGGAACATCCAAGTACTGTTCTTATATTATAACAGCAGAATAAGCTTTTAGCTTATAGCTTGTGATTTATAGCTTATAATTATGTTATATATTACACCGCTTATAACTATATGATCTATTGTATATTCGACTGTAATTCCATCACAGATCTAATACATAGTGGACGCCATTCAGACTAATATATTACTGACAGGACACTAGAAAGATAAGGGTTACTGAGTTATTTGAAAATAACAACTAGCCAGGCCATTTGATAAGATGCTAGACATAAGTTAAGGTGACCTGCTGTTGATGATAATGTGAGAAAGTCACGGGTCTGGGGCGATAAGGGTCTTCCTCTAGAAGGTATGTCAACAACAATGCTAAGGCTATATAAACCATAATATATGCATATAAAATAAAAGATGTGTAGAATATATTAACAAAAACAGGACTGGAGGCAGGGAATGTGGGGTTGAATTTAGAATGTTAGAAATGCGTAGGTAGAGCCATAAATGTAAATATAGATAGGATGAGTGGGTCCTCTTATATTTTATTATTTTTCATATATGTAGATAGGAAAATACACTCATCCTCTCATGACAATGTTAAACGTGAGTAAGATCAAATGTTTTAGAACATCTATGGTCGAACACGTGGGGTACATAGACAGTAAGGGGTCATAAGCTGTGAGACCCCTGCCGAGCTAATATTTTGAGGGAAGCCTTCAGAACGTCTCTTCACTCTAGAAGGCTCGGAGGCATGACACACATGATTGTGTTGCGCAGATGCAATAATGCCAGTAACACAATCAATTGTAAATATTGTGAAATGGTATAGGATAAGGCATTAAGGTAAGGAGGCTTGCGAGATTAGATATGCAGCCAAAAATCGTGGAAGAGGAAGTACATCCAGAGGTGCAGGGTATGGAGATAAAGATGGTAATATCCCTCTGTAGATGCTAGCTAGACAACATATGGGGGTTTTAGGAACCATACGAAACTCGAGTGCACATACATGAAAGATTGGACCCAATTGTAATGAATGTAAGATTAAAGAAAATACAGGTTAGAGGAATCTGTAGATTAGGGGGTTAAAGCTTGCCCTTTTAGTGAAATTTGCAAAAGTCATGTTCAAGGAATTAAGAGAGTCTGTAGCATATTCCCATTTAAATATCTGAAATCTCTGCTAAAATAGACAAACCCAAACAAGAGGGTACCGTTATTTTTCCCTTAGGACATGACAGGAAAGCATAGAGGACAAAGGGAAAAATATATAAAGATGAAAAAGGCAAATAAAGGGAAAGTAATCAGATTCTCTTTTTAATTGGACTAACTTATTGAAAAAATAAACATTTCAGCTCTATATACATATTCTGGAAAATTCTAAAATAATGTGATTCAAACCATTGGATAGAAAAAAAAGAGCCAATTTGAAATAAAAGTTATCCCTTGACAAAATGGAAAATAACTCTCTGCTTACACGTTACCCCTTCCTAACGTCAGCAACAATTATTAAGTGATAAGGTGTATCTCTAAACACTGTGGAATGTTGCGAAAACAACATTGACATAGTCATGATATCAGCTGGCCTAAGGTTGATGTACACACACACAAAAAGCAGGTTAAGGCTTCTCGGGGATTCTAGTCCCCACATACAATCTAAGCAAACCCACTAATTTGGCCTAAAATACAGAATGTCTCCCTTTAAAGATGACACATAGCCACCCGCCAAGATGCTCACACATAGTTGGATGCCCATGCCACTTTCAAATTCTGGATCACAAATCAGAGGGGGAGGAGCTAAACACATAGCGTCACTTTTAAGATATGAGAAGGAATATCACCATTGATGGGGACAGAATCCTGCAGAGCATAATAAAAAATGAAACAGCGTGTGCTTCATATTATATAAAAGGGGTAATGATAAAGTACAAGAAAATAAATAACAAAGAAAGAGAATGAAATAAAAAGATTGTTGTTGAACTAATGGTCTTAAGCATTGTGAAATAATGTGATAACATACTGTACACATACACAGATGTGCATGGAGGAGATACCAGCAGATACCATAGCTGAAAGGTGAGTGCGCACTCAGTATTTTATTTTCCCTCAGTGCATCTGCCAAAATAAAGACAGCATGTATCTGACTGTTAATGACAATAAAAAGAAGGCGTATCTAAATAAAAGATAACATTTAACACAAAAGAGATAAAACTTTCCATTTCCTTATTATCAAATCAAATAGAAGATAGAGATCCCTTTTACTCAGCCCCTTCCTTACACTTCACCATTGACAGAGAGGATTTTCCACCCCACCCTTATAGTAGGGTGTTAAGGGTTTGGAAAAATGGTGAAAGAGTAAAAGAATATAGAGTAAAACACAAGGCATTTTTTCCACTGGGTTTTTAGAACTGTTTTGTTATGATAGAGTAAAGAACAAAACATTTTTCTCCCGTTGATAAGATTGTTTTGTTGTGATACCATTAAAGGGACATTGCATTACCTGGTTTAATTAATCCTGATTTCTGCAGAGACTTGCAGACGACAGGCTGGTGAAGGTATGATGGTGTACATCATTTTATCTTGGGATAACTTTAGAACCAATGATACAATTAACTCCTCACAAATAAATCATCTGGTCCACCAATAAACATTTATATATTTTATTTATACTGCTCAAAATAATTAAGGGAACACTCAAATCACAGGTCACAATTACCGAAACATAAGATCGATCTAAATCTTTACTGTACGTTGTGCAATTCATTGAGAATAAAATTACGTAACAGTCATTGGAAACCAAAATCACCAACCGATTGACAGCTGGATTCAAACATGCAGCGAAAATGAAAGGAAAGTTTTTAATCAGAGGTCGTTCGAATTTGCGTGAATTTCATCACGGTAACTCATTTGACTTAGTAGTTTGTATAGCCCCCCACATGCCTGTATGCACTCCCGACAATGTCTGGGCATGCTCCCGATGATAAAGGCGGATGGTGTCCTGGTGGATCTACTCACAGACAATCTGTGGGGCTACTTGGCAGCATTGGATGCGTGATACATTACGTCCCAGAAGAGCACAATTAGATTAAAATCTGGGGAACTTGAGGGCCAGTCAATGGCATCCATACCTTTGTCATCCAGGAACTGCCTACACACTCTGGCCAAATGAGGCCAGGCTTTGTCTGCTCCAGGGCCCACTGCAATAGCATAAGTTCTGACGATGGGTCTAAGGATTTCATCGAGGGACTGTATTTAACAGCAGTCAGGGTACAGTTGGCTAGCACACGGAGGTCTGTGCAACCCTCCAAGGATAAGTCTCTAGAAAATCACTGACCCACCACCAAACTGATCATGCTGGATGATGTTGCAGGCAGCATATCATTCATCACAGTGTGAACCTGCTCTCATCTGTGGAGAGAACGGGGAGCCAATGACAGACCTGCCAATTACGGAGATCTCTGGCAAATACCAATGGATCTGCATGGAGGGTGATGAGCTGTGAGCACAGGTCCCACTAGAGGATGTTCGGCCCTCATGCCACCCTCGTGATGTCTGTTTTGACTGTTTTGTTTGTCTCAAACAAAGGAACGGATTAGGGCTGCAACAACAAATTGATGAAATCTATAAAAATCTATTATTAAAAAATGTTGGTAACAAAATGTTTTTTCTCCACTGTTGCTACAGTAGGACCTCCAGAGTCCTTTCCAAAATAAAAAAGAGAGGAATCAAAAAAGAATATATATTTTTTATAAAATGATGGAAATATTTTTTGGTCTGTTGATCCGATTAATCTATTAATCGAAGACATAATCGACAGATTAATCGGTTATCAAATTAATCGTGAGTTGCAGCCCTAGAACAGATACCGGTCCTGCTGCTAGGTTGATGCCCATATATGGCCCTGTCCAGTTCTCCTTGTCTAATGGCCAATCACCTGGTATAGCCTCAATGCTCTGCAAGCTGTACTGACAGACACAGTATAACCTCTTGCAACAGCACATATGGATGTTCCATCCTGGAGGAACTGGACTACCTGTGCAACCTGAATGGGCTGCAGATACCGCCTCATGCTACCAGTAGTGACAAGGCCACAAGCAAAACACAAAACCGAAGAAAAATCAGTCAGGAAGGATAAGGAGCGAGCATGTCTGTGGCCACCACCTGTAAAACCATTCTTATTTTGGGGGTTGTCTTGCTGTTGCCTCTCCAGAGCACCTGTTGTCACTTTCATTTGCACCAAAACAGGTGACAATCACAATCACTTATGCTACCCAAGACAGATAGATATCCCTGAAATTTAACCTACTTGGTGTTATACTCTGATGATTGTGAGTTCCATTACTTTGAGCAGTGTATATAATTTCTGAACTGCATATTTGTGTTACTTTTTCATTTAGATGTATTAATACAGCCTAGTGTGTAGGGGTGACATGGTATGAGATTTTCATAGTCTGATAAGTCTCAGAAAATATTATGGTATTACAGTATAATTATTATATTTATTTGTATAAAATAATTTTGTACACACATAGGCATACACTATATGGTCAAATAGTATGTGGACACCTTACTAATTATTAAGTTCAGGTGTTTCAGCCACACTTTTACTCACAGGTGAATAAAATCCAGCACATGGTCATGAACGCTCAATAGACCAGCATTGGCAGTACAATGGGCTGTACCAAATAGCTCAGTGACTACCGTACAAATGTATCACTGCCATTGGATGCAAACTTTGCCACAAATCAGTGTAAAGTACACTGCCACTAGACTCTGGAGCAGTGGAAACATGTCTCAATTTAGAGATTTAATTTTATCGCTTGAAGTTTATGATTCTGTGTAAATGTAGCTGACTCTCTTAATTTAACTGATATTTACAACGGGAATGTTTATTCCTTTTCTAATTCAGAAATAATCCTGACTATATTAATGAAATATATAATATATAACCTTGAATGAGAAAATGGCCACGGTACGAACTGTCTGTTTTAAAACCACAGTAAACCATGAATCCTTGAAACCGTTACATACTCGTGTACTATTCTATAACCCAAAATTCACATCAATTAATTTCTCCCCAAAAAGTTCATTTGGACAATTTCCCCAAAGTTAAGACTAAAAAATAATAAGGTAACACTTTATTTTGAGAAAAAATAAAAAGTGTATCTGTAGATGCTCTACAGATTATCTGCAGACTATAAACAACATTTTAACAAACTATCTACTAACCCTAACCCTAATCCTAACCTTAACCCTTCCCCTAATGTTAAGCCTAACTTTGACTTTATTACCCTAAAACATATTCTAAATTTACCCCTACCCTTAAACTACACAAATAGTTGCTTATCAACAGATTGTTGATGGTCAAATCATCAACAAACTATCTGTAGAGCACCTACAGATGGAATTTTGGACTCTCCAAATAAAGTGTAACCAATAATAATGAAATGAGTTACCTTTATGTTCACATTTATCTCATATGAGCCACAATGCAAATATGCATTGTCAACTGCTGCTGTGTATCAGTGTGTGGATATCAGTGTTGGGCAAGCTACTTGTAAAAGGTAGTGAGCTAAGCTACTAGTTAATCTACAAAAAAAAAGCTTCACTACACTAAAGCTCTCCCAAGGAAAATGTAGCAAGCTAAGCTACAAAAAAAATGGCAAAAGTAGTTTACTACATCTAAGCTATTTGTTTTTTAGATTGAACCAACTTCGTTCAAAATCACACATGAAAACAAATTAACCATTTTCAGACAAAAATCAAATGAGTTAGTAAACCTTAAAACTAAAACTTTGTCGACCTAAGTTATGCCCATCATTACATTTGACTACAGTAAAACGTGACAGACCCTATGAGCTATATTATTACAGTGCCTTGCGAAAGTGTGCGGCCCCTTTGAACGTTTTGACCTTTTGCCACATTTCAGGTTTCAAACATAAATATGAAACTGTAATTTTTTGTGAAGAATCAACAAGTGGGACACAATCATGTGACAACACTTTTTATGGATATCTTTCAGAAATGGCTCTTCCACTCTTCCATTAAGGCCAGATTTGTGCAGTATACGACTGATTGTTGTCCTATGGACAGACTCGCCCACCTCAGCTGTAGATCTCTGTAGTTCATCCAGAGTGATCATGGGCCTCTTGGCTGCATCTCTGATCAGTCTTCTCCTTGTATGAGCTGAAGGTTTAGAGGGACGGCCGGGTCTTGGTAGATTTGCAGTGGTCTTATACTCCTTCCATTTCAGTATTATTGCTTGGGAGTTTTAAAGCTTGGGAAATCTTTCTGTTTCCAAATCCGGCTTTGAACTTCTCCACAACAGTATCTCGGACCTGCGTGGTGTGTTTCTTGTTCTTCATGATGCTCTCTGTGCTTTCAACGGACATCTGAGACTATCACAGAGCAGGTGCATTTATACGGAGACTTGATTACACACAGTTGGATTCTATTTATCATCATCAGTTATTTAGGTCACCATTGGATCATTCAGAGATCCTCACTGAACTTCTGGAGAGAGTTTGCTGCACTGAAAGTAAAGAG
>JACXGM010003724.1:0-26074 GCA_016801145.1 Umbra pygmaea
TTATAAACGGTATACGACTGCGAGTATCTTCAGAAATCCTCTGCGTGATGGTGGTGTCTGTTTCGTTCACATGACGTGTTTTAAGATGCGTTAGACAGCCAATCGCAGGTGACTATGTTGTTACACGCAAATATGCTACATGATTATTGGCTCACATACGCTTTTGGCACCGAAATTTGGCATCGAAAGATAAATAATTATTCGATACTCGATAGTATTGGAGTATTTCGGTCGGTGCCATAAAAGTATCGATGTTCGGTGCCCAGCCCTAGCCCCGACACTTCAATCATGAGTGACTCCTAGTGTAGGTTAAGCCCCTGTGTACTCAGTAATGGTTTTATAGTTTGAAAATGTATACATCTCCCACATGTACTGATTTAAAGTTTCTGTGTTGAGGGAGCAGTGTGATAAAACGGCTTGGCGACACACGCTTGGAGGAAGCATGTGATCAGTCTTCAGCCATCTTGCATCTGTGAGGGCAGTTGCCAAAAAATCATAAAATAGCTCTCAAATATGAGATTTATTTTATAATAACACTTTTTAAAAGTATGATAATGGTTTTACACAATGGGCAGAGTGGCTTGAGTAACTGGGTGGTGTGGTTGGAGTGCGTAGAGTAACTGGGTGGAGTGGGTAGAGTAACAGGCTGGAGTGCATGTAGTGAGTAAAGTAACTGGTTGAAGTGAGTGGAGTACTTGGGTAAAGTGGGTGGAGTAACTAGGTGGGTGTAACTAGGTGGAGAGTGCGGAGTAACTGGATGGACTGGTTGTAGTGGCTGGAGTAACTGTGTGGTATTGTTGAGTGGGTGGAGTTACTGGTTAGAGTGGGTGGAGTAAATGAGCTGGAGTGGTTATAGTAGCTGGGTGGAGGGGTTGGAGTGTTTAGAGTGGTTGGAGTAGCTAGGTAGAGTGGTTGGAGTGGATAGTGTAACTAGGTGGGGTGGGTGGAGTAACTGGGTGGAGTGGGCAGAGTAACTAGGTGGAGTGGGCAGAGTAACTAGGTGGAGTGGGCAGAGTAATTGGGTGGAGCAGGTGGATTGTGTGGAGTAACTCTGTGGTGTGGATGGCATGGGTTGAATAACTTGGTGTAGAGGATGGGGTAACTGGCTGGAGTGCTTAGAGTAGTTGGAGTGGGTGTAGGGGTTGGAGCATATAAATTAAATCTATAGAAGCCTTATTAAACTGTTTTGCTTGGTCATTCGATTAGTACACAAAAAAATGGCGACTGTCGTTAGTTGTCATGGAAACAACACGCAAATTGGTTTAATGCGGAAGTAGGCCTCTAGATCTTTGCAGTGGAATGGTACACGTAAAAATGGCTGCCGCTCTGACCATTCTGCTAAATTTATTTGCATTGGAATGGCACTTCTAATCATTCAATTTCTATGGGTTGGAGTAACTATGTGGTGTGGTTGGAGTAACTATGTGGTGTGGTTGGAGTAACTATGTGGTGTGGTTGGTCAAAGTGGGTTGAGTAACTCTAGTGTGTGCTTGGAGTGGTTGAAGTAGCGGGGTAGAGTGGGTGGAGTAACTGGCAGGAGTGCTTGGAGTGTCTGGAGTAACTGTGTGGTGTGATTGAAGTGGGTGGAGTAACTGGATAAAGTGGGTGGAGTAACTGGCTGGAGTGGTTGAAAAGGGCAACGTAACTGGGTGGAGAGGGCGGATTAACTGGGTGGAGTGGTCGGAGTGGGTGGAGTAACTGTATGGTGTGGTTGGAGTTTAGAAAATGTGTCAAGACTCGGCAACTGCTCACGCTCTAATTCTGAACATTCCATCCATTCATTCCTATGAGACATTTCACCACAAAAACGTTAATATTTCGTAAATCGTTTAATGAAACCTTCCACAAAATAACAGCAACGTGATCAGGAACGAGACACACATTTCGATATCTTACATTTTTATGTACAGTCATGGCCAAAAGTTTTGAGATAGCCACAAACACTAATTTTCACAAATCCTGCTGCCTCAGTGTTGATGATAGCAATTTGCATATACTATAATGTCATGAAGATGGATCAGATGAATTGCAATGAATTGTATAGTCCCTATTTGCCATGAGAATGAACTTAATCCCAAAGAAACATTTACACTGCATTTCAGCCCTGCTGCAAAAGGACTAGCTGCCATCATTTGACCTTTTGGAGGAAGACCTGGTGTCAAGCAGGGCAGCAAAGAAGCCATTTCTCTCAAGGAAAAACATCAGGTACAGACTGATATTCTGTAAAAAGTTCAGAAATTGGACTGCTGAGGAGTGGGGTAAAGTAATTTTCTCTGAATCCCCTTTTCGATTGTTTGGGCCATCCGGGAAATACCTTGTCCAGAGAAGACAAGGTGAACACTACCATCAGTCCTGTGTCATGCCAACAGTACAGCATCCTGAGGCCATTCCTGTAGGATTGCGTCTCAGCCAAGGTAGTGGGCTCACTCACAATTTTGCCTAATAGCCATAAATAAAGAATGGTACCAACACATCCTCCAAGAGCAACTTCTCCTAAACATCCAAGAACAGTTTGGTGATGGCCAATGCCTTTTCCGGCATGATGGAGCACCTTGCCATAAGGCAAAAGGGATAACTAAGGAAACTTGGGTCCATGGCCAGGAAACTTAATTCCATTGAGAACTTGTGGTCGATCCTCAAGAGGCGGGTGAGCAAACAAAACCCCATAAATTCTGACAAACTCCAAGCATTGATCATGCAAGAATGGGCTACCATCAGTGAGGATGTGGCCCAGAAGTTATTTGACAGCATGCCAGGGCGGATTGCAGAGGTCTTGAAAAAGAAGGGTAGAAGCCTTTGACACTTATAGAATGCTTGTAATTATACTTCAGTATACCATAGTAACTACTGACAACCAGATCTAACACTGAAGCAGCAAACTTTGTGGAGACTGTAGTGTAAAAACTGTGGGAGGTGTCCAAATTTAGCTATAATAATAAATAAATATATATGTGAGATGAATGTAAGTGGCCTTGCCAAAGACAAGCACACTTAATAATATATATGTGAGATAATAGTAAGTGGCCTTGCCACAAGCAAGCACACTTAACAAAATCAAGTTATAGATGTCTTGAGTAGACTGAATAGTTTAGTGGCCTCTCTGACTATTCAACCACTGTTAATAGAGAAATTATGAGTGTTTCAAAAGGCATTCCCCCAAAACAACAAAAATGTAAGTGCATTGTTGAGAGGAATGCATATAAAGCTCTAAAACTACAATAATCAGCATTACCATTCCTCCAGCAGCAGGATATTATGTCCACAGGAAAATAAAATATATTTTTTAAATAAAAGCGACTACTCGATGCATCACAATAATTATTGCAAAGTTTCTAAAAACAGTTAAATATTTTGTTGAAAATATTCTGGGAAAGCCTGCCTTTGTTTACAGTTCACTAACTTTACATGGCTTTGTACACTTAGCAATGCATTGACGTTTGTGCCATCATGTGACATTATTCATCATGCTACCAAAAGAACACCAAAATATCAGCCAAGAAGCAAATAATATAGACAGGTAAGCGGGCGTAGGACAAATTCCTGGGCCCTATGCATAGGCTGTCCTGATGGGCCCCCATGTTATACAGTATATATAAAATAAATTCCATACTTTTCAAGGGCCCTCTCTCTCCTTGGGCCCTGGTATTCAGTATTGGTTTTACCCCCAGTCCGACGCCCCTGCAGGTAAGTGTGTCACAGACCCCCATTATGCATTGCAACACAAGAAAAATATGAATAAAAAAGAAATACAAATAACTGATCAGTAGTGTTTTAGCAAAGTTTCCAACCAAATTCATTGCCCACCTATATGGCTAAGTGTATCACGCTGACTATAACATTAGCCATACACCAGCATGATGTTGCATCAGATCTGACAGTAGGCTACACAAAATGGTAATAGAATAATCCACGGGTTGGACATCTATGGCCAGCCAGCCTAGTGATCTAGCTTATATGCAAAAAAAGAAGAAATATCAGCATCACCTCCACCCTACATTTCCGAACTGTTGGGCATTCTACTGCTGTGCGTTCTTATAAGGATCAAAATGCATTTTCCTGCCAGCCAGTTCAATGTGGATGCATGCGTGGAAGCAAAGGGAAAAGTTCACTCATTTCTTATGGAGTAGAAATTTCAGTGGGAGGAATTTAGCCCTCTTCAAGGCAACACCTGAGCTGAAGTTTGGGAAAATAAATACCTTCCTTCCACGGTAAGTCAGTTCCTCTCTGCCCCTCCGCTGTAACACAGTCTCCTTGTCATGAAAGTAGTGGAAGTGCATCATGAAGCATCCTTTGGATGTCTGTCGATGCGGTGAGTCTGGTTTAACTTCGGGGGTGACTGAAAAACAGACGAAAGGATCTCCACAAAGAACCCAGCCAGAAATCCAACAGGGTCACTCCCCTGAGATCCCTCCGGCAGGCCGACCGCCTGGAGGTTGCAGTGCCTTAAATGAGACTTAAGTTCATCAGTTTTATCGACCAGCCAGCGGTTTTCACATGCCAAATGGGCGACTGCCTCCTCCAGGTCTACAATCCGGACACTCTAGTTGGACAAGTTGTGCTCAAAGCCTTCAATTTGGCAAGCATACTCATCAGCAGCTGTGCAAACTCCATCAAGGGCTGCAAAGAAGGGGGCCAGAGCTACGTCAATCACTGCTTTTATCTGGAAAGCAAGAGCAGCCATAATTTCCAAGATTACATTGGCTCCAAAGGTCTTCAGATGGGACAGCAGCTGCGCCAGCATGACTGGACGAGATTCTGTGGCAGCATGTTCAATGCCAGAATCGGCGCCTTGACACCTTAGGTTAGTCACAGCAGAAGGGACTGCTGCTATGTGTCATGGGGCATTTGAAGAGAAAAAGTACCTTAAAATCTAGTAGATGAAATGTGCTTGGCAGAATTTAGAATGCTTTTTGAAAAGTTAGAAAATGTTACTAAAGCGCAAGAACCTTGTCCAAGTGCGACCTCTCCTCACCACGCTCAAACCGGAACCCATTTTCTAATGATATATAAGATGTCAACTGACACAAGCAAAATCATCTCTATGATTAACAGAGAATGGTCAGAAAAAGATAAAATGTCCAGTCAGAGCAGTTCTCTGGGCCTTTTTGATCGGAAGAGGATAGGCAGACTGATTCGAGCTGATAGAAAGGCAACAGTAACTCAAATAACCACTCATTACAACCAAGGTATGCCGGACAGCTTCTCTGAATGCACAACACTTTGAATCTTGAAGCAGATGGGCTACAGCAGCAGAAAACCACACTGGGTGCCACTGCTGTCAGCTAAGAACAGGAAACTGTGACTACAATTTACATGCTTCCACCAGAATTAAACTATAGAAGATTGGAAAAAAAATAGCTTGATGTGTATTGATTTCTGCTGTGACCTCAAGATGGTAGGGTGAGAATTTGGTGTAAACAACATGAAAGCATGGATACATCCTGCCTTGCATCAATGGTTCAGGCTGCTGGTGGTGGTGTATGTTGTGGGGGATATTTTCTTGGCACACTTTGGGCCCCTTTATACCAATTGTGCATCGTTTTAGGGAATATTAACTTATTTTCTTTGCATTATTCGAGATCTGAGAACACAGCATTTTCTTTGACAATTTTCTGCAAATAAATACAATGAATGATAATATCTTGAATTTTTGGAGAATGGAATGAAACAAAAATGTTCATTTTACCAAAATGCATACTTATCAATAGAAAACCAGAGACACTGATGATTTTGCAATGGTCTTTTTACCAGAGCTGTTTATATAATTTTTTTTTGGCAAATGTTGGATTCAATTTGACTTCTTTAAATTTCAGATGGATAGCAGGTTGATAAAGGCCTGGCTTTGCTAGTGTTAAAGAAAAATAACTTAAAGGCTAGTCAGAATGGTACAGTACTTCTGTGACTTTAGTAAAGGTGTTATTTGAATTGTGTCCTTTGTGTTTCCTTTGTTAGTTCCTTCTGATAATGTTTAGCTGTAGTGTGGGTGGAATCACACCTCCTGTAGTCATATTTGACAGTAGCAACAGCTTGCTTCTTGTGGCACGTACCATAGAAATGAGTTTCTCTCACTGAACTCCTGCTAGAGTAGGTGTGTTCCTCTCTCATTTTCACCAGCTATACATTGTGAGGGATGGGTGTAAATGCTGAAGTATTTTTATTCTTTGCAGAACTTCAGCGTACAGTCGTATGCAAAAGTTTAGGCAGCCCTGACAATTTCCATAATTTTCATTTATAAATAATCAGGTGTTTGGATCAGCAATTTCATTTTGATCTATCATATAACTGAAGGACACAGTAATATTTCAGTAGTGAAATGAGGTTCATTAGATTAACAGAAAATGTGCAATATGCATCCAAACGAAATTAGACAGGTGAAAGACTAATGGGTCCATTGTATGATTTTCACAGTGTGTGTGTGTGTGCGTGTGTGTCAGTCACTGTTCTATCAAATGAGATTGCATATATGTGTGTGTGTGTTGTTGGTTAGAATAACCTGACTGATAACTTTACGGTATGGGTACATGAAGTATTATGAATTAATGCATGAATAAATTGATGTATGTATTATTATGCATTAATCTGGCATGTCTTTTTAAACTTAAAACACTTTCGTACCTTTCGTATCGTGAAATTGGCGACGTCCTGGCAAGATCTTTAAATTACTTACTAGGTTTCATTGCTAGGAGAATGATTTTCTTGCCCGCCAGCCAGTAGTTTTGACGTCACGTGCAATGTATGAATTCGATTTTGTCCATCATCACATGATTATAAGATAACTTCCTGTCCATCATCACATGATTATACTGGATTTTCTTTCCATCATAACATGGTTATATTTTATTTTCTGTCCATTCATCACATGATTTTCGTTATGTGCAACTTCATAACCTGCTGTCAATTCTAAAATCCACACACTTAAAAAAATGCTTGTCAGTTTGTTGATGCTGTATTAATCTTGTTCTTAGTCACTTCAGCCCAAGTCACTGTGCGCAATATTGCCCTACGATGAGGTTAACGCTGGAAATGTATTACTATTTTTGTTTTCAGTTTTCACTATACATGCAATTACCTCTGAGTTTCTGAGCACAGTACAAATAAACATGTTATTTCTAGATGAATCGATGAATTGGCTGTAACACTTTTCTAACCCTGTGTTTTTCAGAGCAAGGACATTGGGATTCAGATGCATGAGGAGCTGGTAAAAGTGACTAATGAACTCTATACTGTGAGTACAACAGAACCCATAAATAAACTCTATAATGTTAGTACATCAGAACCTATACATTTATATACTGAGTACAACACAACCCAATAATGAAATCTATACTGTGAGTATCAGAATCCCTGACAGACAGAATCAGATCCTCTACCTCCAAAGTCGTAGTATCCCTGACAGACAGAATCAGATCCTCTACCTCCACACCGGTAGTATCCCTGACAGACAGAATCAGATCCTCTACCTCCACACTTGTAGTATCCCTGACAGACAGAATCAGATCCTCTACCTCCAGACTCGTAGTATCCCTGATAGACAGAATCAGATCCTCTACCTCCACACTCGTAGTATCCCTGACAGACAGAATCAGATCCTCTACCTCCACACCCGTAGTATCCCTGACAGACAGAATCAGATCCTCTACCTCCACACCCGTAGTATCCCTGACAGACAGAATCTGATCCTCTACCTCCACACCCGTAGTATCCCTGACAGACAGAATCAGACCCTCTACCTCCACACTCGTAGTATCCCTGACAGACAGAATCAGAGACTCTACACCCACACCTGTAGTATCCCGGCCTGTCTATTTGTGGTTTCCTGTCTTTTTGCCAGTGTTTATCCTCAGATGTAGAGGATGAGGAGGAGCATGAAACACTTGCATTTCTCCTAGTTGGCCAGTTGTAGGTTGCTGCTGAAATCCTTTCCAAAAAGCAGGCTTTTCTATCTAGAGTTAGTTACAGTTAGTGCATTCATAGGTGTAGATTAAGTGTGGGACATGTCCCCACCAATATTAAGGAGTCATGTAATTATCCATGTAGTTACGGAAAAGAGATTACCATTAATATGCACTTATGGCATTAATACATTCATAACTGGTATATTTCCTTTTCCCTTATAACAATGTACTGAGTTATAAGATAAATAATAGCTCAATGAGAAGCGTGGAGAATGACCTTATTGATCTTATTTGCCTCGTAGATATTTATTATTAATAAATCTGACTTCATGTGTTTATGTGTTAACTGAGCAAGTTCAACCTCAGCCTAGGGGGCGTGAACTTGGAAGCCACTATATAGCTAGTCTAGACGTGCCAAGTCCCGCTAAATATGTAATGTGTACAGCTAATCTGTCCTCACGGATGTGCCTGCTACAGCCGGCAAGACCGATTGTGCAATCAGCTCACCCCCACATTGCGGATATGCTTCTGGAAGCTGAACCGTTTAATAGGGGTGCGGCAGAAAGGAATGATTTCAAATGAGCTGATCTTACTACCGGTCCAAATTGCCCAAACAAGTCCCTAAATGAGCCAGCTGCGTGTCCTGCTGCAGAAATAGTTACGTCTCAGTGATAACACGTTAGGCACCTGAAAAGCTTGCTAGCAAAGTGTGTGACTGATAATGAACAGAATGCTAGTGAATGTAGTTAACAAGGTAGCAATGGGAAATAACTGTGGAAGACTCAAACGGAACTCGGTATACAATCAAATAACATATAATTCCAGTTAAAGAGCATAAGAAGTTCAACACTTCAACCGGACAATGAAATACAAGTTACATACCCAAAATAGTTCACGTTCTGAAATCCTTCGGCCTACCAAAAACTACAATTATCCTATATCTAATCACACGGCTAGAGCAAAAGCTTGCCCGGAGAATCGTTTACAATTTGAACTCGACTCGACTGCATATGATAAATAAACCACTTTGACTTTGACTAACTAGACTAACAACAAAGCAATTCATCCTTCCGGCTCAGGTGATCCCCCAACTCCCCCCGTTGCATATCAAATGGTGATCACTTCACGTGGCCAGGACTAGAACAAACAGGCTTGGCACCCCCACATTAAATAATTCAATTATGCACAGTCTCACTGGCGCTAGCCTTAGTAGCAACAATAGAACAGTGTTATAACATTTAAATATCTTCCAGAGGGGGAAGCTAGCATTTGTCTTCTTCTAGAAACCCTGTGGAGAAACCTATAGCCTGTGCCATGGCATGTGTTTCTACTCGTAATCCTGTGGAGAAAATATAAGACCTGTACAACCTTTTTTACATGTAATAGTACCAAACCCCCTTTATGGGTGGAGCAAAACCAAATTCACATATGTACAGGCTTAATTGTGTGACATACATTGATCTGTTGGGCATCAACCTTGGGCTTGTCTGTTGTGCTCCAGTAGGGGGGTTTGCCCACTTTCCATGAATCTTAATTTATCCCAGGAAATCCTTTGTTAGATGAGGTGTGATGGGAAGCCAGCTGTTGAATGAGTCATTATTTGGTCATGTAAACATTAATTTCCCACTACATCCACACCAATAGCTGCGATAAGTCTAAATGTATTTTTTATTGCAAAAAAAAGTCAGCTCCACAATGGGTTAATACTCTCAAGCACAGAGTTGCTCAAGATTGGCAGGAGCTTGTGCGGATGTCAGTTTTTTGTTTACCTGATTGGACCTTCCAGTCGTAGATTTTCAGTGAGTGAGGAAAGACGCATATTTCCTCATTTACATTGAGTGAATAACAAACTATGAAATCCAAATAAAGTAGTTGAAGGTGAACAGTGTAACAAGTGCACAATGGTATATATTTAGCTACTATACATTTAGAAACATACAACAGATAAAGAGTCTATGCTTAAACTCAACTGGAACATACAGGAGTGCACAACCAGTATATCTGATAATCATTTTTCTATCGCGGCATAGACGCGACTGCTAAATATAAAGAGTGTACGCATCAAACACAAGTTACAACCACACTCTTATCACAACGTACATAATGAAAGTACTTTTTCATGGACGTCAGTAACCCATGAATGACAATACAATAATGAACCGCGCCACACCCCTGAATCATCAGAGCTTAAATAGGAACTTAATAGATAACGGCTGCACTTAATCAGCAATCAGAATTAACAAGCACTAGACTTAACTAAGTAGAGACCTATCCCTAGCTTCTGGTGTTCAGGGTGGTGGCACCACAGCTCCATAATACATAATACACAGGGGTGTAATGGAGGCTAAACGCATGTAAACGCTGTTTACGCACTTCCCGAAATTCGGAAATAGAGTTTACCCACCTCCAAAGTGAATTTATCTACCTCTAAATTGCCTTTATCCACCTCTAAATAGCACTTATCCACCTCTAAATAGCCTTTCATTCCTAAGTCATTCTAAATTAAGCTTATGGGATATTGTTCATTATTAGTAAAATAGGTTGTTAAACCTAAGATGAAGTCTATCCATATTGTGCTACATTATGGTATTGAGAATGAGATGTCGTCATGACATAGTGCCCCGCCCCCAGACTACACTACATTGCGTCTCATTAACTGTAATGAATGGATTTTAAAAATGGATATCCGGCAGTTTTTTTAAGCGCCGTTAAGACAGCAGCCCTTCTCTTGATGCCAACAAATCGGCTACAAGCCCAACGTGAGCTCGGAAAACAGTACTAACCTTCATGTTTCTGAGGTTGATTTGGTTCACGGTAGATTCCTGCCACTGACTCAATAAGCCACAGCGTTGATTAGGTTACCCATTTCAGACACAAAGTTGCAAGTCACCTCTACCTTTTCCCATTAGCCCTTGTTACAAGTAAAATTCTGGATATGTTGTCAGATAAATAACTGGATGTAATTTCATGCATTCTCTGGCATTTAAGCTACTGAAAGTTAGTGACAACAAGCTCCCTTTGCTAGTCAGCTATAGTTAATGTTATAATAATATTAACCAAACACATTTCAGTGTTGCCTGAAATAGTTTAATTCATCATAATTAGCTCACCAATAAAACACAATCTAGAGTACAATGTCTTCACAACTAATTGTGGATGATGCTACATGGCTTCAAATCCCAGACATAATAAAGTCCTTAGAGAAATCACTGGGGTAGTTTACTCTGTCTGGCTCATCATTTCAAAAACGATTTGAAATGATTGACGGGGGAGTCCCCCCTCCCTAGTCCTGTCACAATACGCAATAAATCTATTAATTGCATGTTAAATAAAAATGAGCTCAATAATTTTTACGGCCACATTAATTTCCATTTGCATGCTTTTTTGTTTTCCTTGTCTCGCTCTCTCTCTACCAAATAGACTTTATTGTTTTGGTTGTGTGTGGTTTTTAATTCACAATGTAAAGAATTTGACTGTAGATTTTACAGTAAATACCTGGCAAAAAAGTTGCCAGTAAAGTCTTGTGAAATTGCTGTTAATAACTGTGAAAATAATTACAGTGTTACAATACTGTAAGTTTTCAGTAAACGAACTTCTCTTTTTCTTATTCAAATATTATAATTCACCACATACATTTCTTGAAGACCCAATTTAAAATCAGGACCTGGATTACAATAACTGTTCAAAACATCACCTTGACAACAGGCAAATATGAAACATTAGAAGATTACAACAATGTCTGTTCAAATAGTGAGGAAGTCATTTGTATATGACTGACAATGGAAACCATTCAAAATCCATGAGCAGCTTGAGTAGAGAGGAGACCTGAGGATTAATGGAGTTTCTCTTCTTCTCCTGAACCTTCCCACTTTTTTGTCTCACCATCTTTGTTGTCTTGGTCCCACTGGAGGGGTTCAGCCCGATGAAGCATCTGAAATCACAGAATAACATTAAAATAAACTTAATGAAACAGTGTCTTAATTGAAGGTCCTTTTGAACACCAACTTGCGGTGCTGATCTGTACTTAAAATGTTGTTGCCCTTTTTTAATATGTCATCTTTTGTGAGATCCTCAATGACATTTGTTATAGTCATGTCTGGCACCCCAGGCACAGACCATTTCTCTTTCAGTTTTGAAAAGAGATGCGACTGAGCAACATCATGTACTTCTTGGACCTCTTAAACGATAGTCTGAATTACTGATGCAGGTAAAATTAGCTTAGCCTGAAGCTTCAAGTAAAGACAAGTTCTTTAAAAAGAGGTCTTCATCAACACTATCATCAAGTCCCCCTGTCTCCAGCTCTTCATCATTCTCAATGAGAGAAGTGGGGGGCTGACTCAGAGGTTGGGACAGGTATTCAAACTGTCCTTCTTGAGACGGGGGATGAAACCATGTTCAAATGAACTGTCTTTGTGCATTCTCGAAATATGAGATGCAAATGTGGATTTTACACTAAATGTTTTCTCACAACCCCTAAAAGAACATGTTATTTTCCTGCCCTCCTCTATATGGCCTTTCAAATGACTAAGAGTCTCCTTCTGATTTGTAGATGTAATTTGACTAAACTAAATCTGACCAATCGGTGTTGTGCCAATGTATGCAAAAATGTCGACACGATTATGTATGCGGATGATACAGTGATTTTTACACATGCTAAAAGTGCTGATGATGCAGCCCATCAGCTTTCATTTGCGCTAAATGATTTGCAAAAATGGCTGAATGATTCATGCTTGTGTCTTAATGTTAAAAAGACTGTATCAATGTTTTTTAGTAAACCTAAAACAACTGTGGTCACAGCAAAAGTTTGCTTGGGTGGACAAGAATTAACTAATTTTGAGGAATTTAGGTATTTGGGAGTTCTGATAGACTCAAAATCATCTTTTAAAAAACATGTCAAAACAGTTGTGAGCATTGAAAATATTAGATAAGAAACCTTCATCATATCATCATTGTAATATTTTAGATAAATATAAGTTTTTACATTTTGCGAATTTCAAAGTATTTAAATCAGCATGTCTAATCTATAAAGTTATACATGATCTGGCACCTCCACCATTGAGTGATTTTATTAAACAAAAGTCTATCAGTGCTGTCGGATCTCGAGTGACTAGAGCCACTATGAGAGGTGTCTGTGACTTGGCGTTTAGGCGGACCGCCTTTTCACAGAATGCTCTATCATATCAGGGGGTGAGCTCCTGGAATAGTATTCCTCAGTTAGTGAGGGAAAGCACAAGTTTTACTATTTTTAAGAGTCGTTTAAAAGTATGGTTGAGGGACACAAATATGTGAGCACGTTTAGTAATCATTAGTTTATATACCAGATGTAAAATAGAGGTAGTGTTTTACAAAAATAAAGGGATAAAATTATCAGTGTCATATGGGTTGTGTAATAGGAGTTAGTATAGCATGAAGTGTGTATGAGGGGTCAGTGTAATATATGTTTGTATGTTGTTATCACTGTTATTGTCCCTGTTTTAAATAGTCTGTGCATAGTGTGTCTGCATTTATTTGTATTTATGTGTAACATCTACCTGCTTGGGGGTGTGCAGATGGAAACCAGCCTATGGCTATAATCTGGCATATTTACATTTGTGAAAAATGTTCATTAATATGTATTGTCCCTTTTGTCTTTTCTTTCTACAAATAAAATAAATAAATAAAAATAAATAAAAAATAAATTTATTCAACTCTAGCATTCCTGTGAGACATATACCCCTTATGATCTCTGTATAGATGAGACTTGGAGGCTGCAAATTTTCTGAATGCACGTGTACAATCAGGTACACCACAGGTAAAAAGGCAGTTTGGTGCATTACTGTGAAGTTTCATATGTTGAGTAAATCGTATTATAGTTTTACTCTCATGGCCACATTGTTTGCAGTGATACATTGCTGGTCAAAGAAAAGCAAAAAGAGAGAAAACAGAAAAAGGTAATGAATGTTGTGTCCAAAGACATGTAAAAAACACACAGCTTTAATTAACTAACCACTAACAGTATGTGCCATTAATTATATAAACAACCATGAAGACTAGTGCTTCCCTACCCACAACCAAACTGTCACATTTATAAATGCTACAGAACATTATTACACATTCAGGCATAATCGCATAAATGATAAATGTATTTACCTGAAAATCGTCTTCAGCCATGTATGTGGTTGTTTACTGTGCAGCGATGGCCCTCACTTTAGGTTGCTTTTCCTTGACCTGTAGCTAGGCTAAACAATGCAAAAGTTGAAAAACACATGTTATGTTGGATTAGCCTCACATTGGGTTACTAATAGGGTTGGGCACATTTAAACTGCTTACCCAACGTTAATGATGCCTGTCTAGTATAACATGAACTAAGATCTAACATAATATCAGCAAAACCTCTTACTATCTCAGCCAATATTCATTACATTCTGTTTTGGCTGCCATGCCGGTCTGAAGGCCCGTTATACAAAAAGAAAAAAATAAGAAATAAATGTTGTTTATGTAACCCTCAGATACCCAACATAGACACATTTTTTTCTTTTTTGGGGGGAGCGGGGGGGCGGTCTTTTGGGGTGAATGCATGGGTTTCATCATCCGAAAACTGGGACTGTGAAAAATTTGAGATGCAGCTAAGCATCATGTGTCAAATATTTCTAGTCATAAATCTATAATAAACAGTGTGTTAGGCACTTATTTGAATGTTGAAAGTCCTTATACAATCTCATGGCCATCATATACTTCCATCATAATGTTCTAAACATTCATGCAACTCGACAGCTGTTTAGGGACCCCAGTCTGCTGAAATATCTAAATACATCCTTTTTGAACAGGTGAAAATAACACATGTGTACTGCATGACATAAACTTCATGGGATGTTCAAAAAGTGGCCATGTCTGTGAAGGGAAGACTCGTGGGTGCCTACACAGCCCATTTTCATTCATATTTCTTGACTTAAGAGGTCAAGGGACCCCTTTGAAAATGGCCCAGTCTTTTTTCACCCAGCTATCATTAACATTGATGACAGTAAAACTGCGACGTCTTGAATGTTTTAAACGAAGCCAGCTTAATGTCAGCCTCCAACTTAGTTCACAGAAGAGCTGTTGAATTTAAATATCAGCCGAAAAAAAAATGTGAGGGGTTGTGCAAATTTAAGTAAAACATTAGGCTAAACTCTTGTTTTTAAGCCCACTGCATAGAATCGCCGAGCCATGTCAAAAAGAATTTCTCTGCATAGGATGATGTATGTTATTCAATGCATATGATAAATAAACCACTTTGACTTTGACTACTTACCAAAGACCTGACCCCGTGGCGCCTGATCGTCTGCCTTGTTAGTCTGCTGCATGCCTGAGTGACATTAACGTTAGAACACAGATGTTGTAGTCCACTACTACGCTCATTTCAAAATTAAATAAATATGAAAAGCGTTAACGTTAACATTTAACCCACTATATGTTTAGTTTTACCATTAAAATGCTTCGACTGGGATTGCTTTTTCTAAATATCTTCAGAAAATTCTCCAGCTAACGTTCGCTAAGTTAACTTCATTTTGGGGGCTGCACTAGACTGATACACGGTCAACTTAGATTATTTCAAATAACATTAACAAGTTAAACCACAATGAAATTATGTAGGATATTTATAATAGTATACTTATGTATTGTGGATGAGTTGATTGGCAATGTGGCTGCTCCTCTGCAATCTGCCATCAAATGGTCCTGTGTCAATTAAGCTAACCGCTTCGTGCAACGCATTCAACAGTAAAAAACTGTACTACTTCATCATTTACAGTGAAGCGCAAATATGCCTGTAATTTATTTAGAAAAAAATTTGTCAGGTACTGTAATTGTTTTTGACCCACAATGCATTGCAATATACAGGTAAACTTTGTAAAATGACAGAACAAGAAGTTACTGTAAAATTTTGCTGTAGAAATGACAGCAATTTGTTACAGTGCACATTTTATCTATTGTTTTTGGTTGTTTTGTGGATATTCAAAATGTTTTCCAGTTCCAGTGTTAAATATTCTTTAGAAATAAGAGTTTATTATCATTATATTGGATGAAAATGGTCTCCAAACGACAATATTATTGTTTATCACAATAATTTCTGGGACAATTTATTGTCCAGCAAAATTTGTTATACTGACAGGCCTGACACAGAGACAGTATTAAGTCAATTAACTTAAAGGTGTAGATAGGCTATAGCATTCAGACTGGATACCTAAACATTGAATCCATGCTAAATCATTAATTTTAATGGTTTGTCTGAAAGGCATAGCCTATAGTCCTTATAATGTGACCGTATTTTTTCCATTTTAACTTTTTACAGACATAGGTGAGACAAACAATAATGCAGAGAGCACAGAGAGAGGGGATAGAGAGAGGATGGAGATAGAGAGAGGAGATGAGAAAAGAGGAGGAAAAGAGATAAGACAAACAGAGAATGAAGAAACAGAGACCGAACAATTAGAGAGAGAAGGAACAGAGAGAGGAGAGAGAATGTTGTTTATCACCTGTGAGAATGTACTAGAACATTCTGCTAGAAAGACAAAGACAGGAGCATAATGCGATATCATTATGTACAAGTGCATTGCTTTGGAAGCCCTACATATGAACCTCTGCCTCTCTCTCTCTCTTAAAGATTTTTGTTCTCTGTTTTGTCATTTAGTAAACTTTAAAGATTTCAACCATATTATTGCTTCTTGATTATTGAGGGAACAACCAGTGATACCCTTGGTACCATCAAATGATAGCCTACAGCGATGTCATCAGGATACACATACACCGGTAGGCTGGGGCCCACCTTAACGGTGACCACGTCATGGTCCATCTGATCACAGAATTTATAGTTTACCCACCTCTTTTTTTTACCACTACACCCCTGATAATACACATACTATAATACCACATAAATCAGCAGTGCAATGCACTGGCCATAAAGTGAAACACAATACACATAATATATATAATGAGTCTGTTTCTCATTCTATGGCACACCACCCCACACCATGATGGTCTGACATACTCTCCAAACAACATGAAGTGCCATGGTCACTGAAGAGGTCTTAAAATGGTCTGCTGATGTTGACAGTTACAGTGTTAGATAGGATTTTGATATAGTTTTTGAGGTATTGATGGCATTTATTTCCTCTGCTGTTTTGGCCCCATTATGCATACGGACAGTATTGTCCTGTTATTGCGTCCCAGGCTCATGTTAAAGGATCTTTGCAACTTCTGCATCAGCCAATACAGTTCAAATACTACACTAGCTTACTTGCTGCTTTATTGATATGGAGGCTTCAGGGAGCCAGCTGTTAGCCTTGTGGTCATAGCATCTGACTAGTGACCAGAAGGTTGCTGAGTCCTTGGGAAAGATTTAACTTTCGTTTCCCTGAACATAGTGGTCACCTAAAATGTGTAATTCAATATAGGTGAGAGTGTCTGCTGAATGCCTAAATTGTAAAATGTTATATTTTTATAGTTCTTTTATCCAACATTGTATAACTATCTGCCTATTTTATGGTTAAGGTTAGGGTTTGGATTGTTTTGTCTGAAGCCTGCTTTAATAGTTTAAGTTGGATTGATGGAAGCAGAATAATGGAAGGAGTATCTTTTACCTGGGAGAAGTTCATTGGTCCTCAGCCTTGGAGGCTGTATCGTGGACAGTAATATCCCATGTGCCCCCATTATCCTACCCTTACTTGTCTGATCAGCTGAGTTGCATTTGAGTGTCCTTTTTTGCAGCTCTTGGTCATGTGTATAACAGGAGCATTAGTTCGATGTTGATATAGGGGCATGTTCACATCACACTACATAGAAGATGAAAGGGTTTCAGAGATGGGGTTCCAGGAACAAGAATAGCTATGACTAGGCTGTGCTGGAGCTGCCTTCACATACACTAGGTCAAGAGTCCAGAAGTTGGCAATTGAAGAGCTTGATTAGGAATGTAATAAAATCATTTGGTAGCAAGGTGATTGGTTTAAACCATTTATGGGTTGTTCATTATTAAAAGAAATTCAGGTCTTGGGGCTGACAATTTCTTCTGGGAATCTGATTTATTACCAGATTTTATTTAGGATTCCTAATCTGTATTTTATTCTTAAAGACAGGAATAAATATTTAACAATTATATAATTGCAACAATTTTTTAAAAATATTTTTAATATTAAAATTAAAGGATATATATATATATATTATTTTTAGCCTTTTATTTCAGAGAAGTACTCACAATAACATGCAATTATTTCTGTCAACATAAAAATTAACAGGACAAACAACACACATGTGTTAGAGAGGGAAACAAAAACATACACAATAGAATGGACCCTCAACATTCCCCCTACCTCTCTTAACAAGCTGAATGTATCTGATAAACTGTACAGTAAAAAATTTAGTATTTTGGTGCCAGATGACTTTGCCAGATGCATGAGAAATCACTTCACTGGAATTACTTTTATACGTCAGGGAAATTACCTTTAAGTACTGGTCATTATGCATGCATCTTTTTGTGTCTTCAATAGCATTTTCTGGACGTGCCAGCATCCTCTACACATTATTATATGAAATGTAAAAGCTAGATCTGAAGCACTTTGGTGTATACTGAAATCTGCCACACATACAGAGGTTTGAAGATAGTTATGAATGAGACGGAGTGTTTTTCTTCTTAAGCAGCTGGTGTTCTCGCTGGGGTGCTGCCAGGGGGCTTATTCAGTGGCGCTATTCATCTCAAGGTCACGTCAGAGTTGTCCAAATATATCAGTAAGCAGCTAGAGGACCAGATCATTATCTCGCTGATATAGATGCTAATGATGATGGTTATTATTATGTTTGACAATTGTTATAGTTTTTCTCTGGATAAAATGGCAGTTGAGAATCAAATCGAGCTCTCAGGTAATGAAATGACAGATCTTAACAATATTGTATTTAGCAGAAATCTCTTTTGCTTTCCTCTCACACTCACTAACAGAGAGGATAGAAATTTTAAGTGTTGGGCTAAATCCATTGTTTAAATGTTGTTTAAAGTATCTGCTTCTGCTACGGAAACTGATATTGATTTGAAGACATGGGGCTTGATGCCTGTGGCTTGATTTATATGTAGGGAAACTGAAATGAGATACGATAGCAGAGGCCTGAAATCAATTTAGTTGCTCACAGAGTGAATTACTCACCTGACTGCTCTGATCCAGACAGAACAAGAACAAAAGACCCTGCTGCAGTTCATTTGTTATTAAACTCTGCCACACAACAGGCTGTTTTCTAACGAATGCAGCAGTTTGCAATCCAGTAGGTTTAAAAAAAGGGAATTCATGGATCTTATGCTAGTCTGAACCCAGGTCTGATATGAGCAGTACAATCTGACACTGACCTTCTCATGCCGTGATGCTGCACACACTGTAATTCACCTATGCCTTAATCTCTCCTGCGGATGCTCTGTCAGGGTAATTGTTGACCACAATGTGCATTTGTATCGTGACAGAGTTAAAATCTGCTTTATTTGACATGTATATTGAAACATATGCAGGAATGTTTCTGCTATTGTTAGAAGCATATACTCTAGGGCTGTATACACAATAGGGACATACATTATTACACAACATGCTTTTATGTACATTATGCTATATGCTTAAGAGAATGTGAACCATGAATGTATTGTAGACATTATTTTACAGTCATTTATAGTTTTTTGCACACAGATTTATAGTACAGTTAGCTAGTATTTGTGGGGCAGATGGACAGTTGCTGAGGGAAAGAAACATGCGGCTAGACTTTATGGACAGGTGTCCACCGACCGGATATTCCTAGTTTCAAATTGATTACCTGTAACTACAAGACATCAAATTGGTTTCAATTCACAGAATCACAGATCACACAATCAAATATACCATAGGTCTCAGCAATAGCATTTTAATGTCATAAATATGGTTCAGTTTCAGTGGAAATAATGACTGTATTTTCCAAAATGGAACATGCGCATTTCTCTGTACAGAAACAGAAAGTTTCCTTTTAAGATCCTCAGGCTATTGTCTGACCATATCTTTGTGGAATTTCTGGAACACACAGTATCTCATTATTGAAGTCATGGCATTTTGAGTGCATTACAATGTGTCTATACACCATATACAATTTCAGATATTTTAAGATTTTGACATAATACACGCATTTTACGCTGGTATCTGTATTAAAACTTTGTAACAACGACAGAGTTAAAAAGGGCTTGATGACCCAAATGGGATCTGTGCCACAAATGCCTTAACGTAATAGTTTGGAAGCGCCAGGAAAACTAAAACAAAACATAAATTGCTGTCAAACTGTGACCACAGTTTAAGTAAACCAATATGTTATTTTGTACGGTAACTCTCAGAGTCAGTCAGCAGATGGTGTAACTTTTAGTCAGACAGCAGAGGGTCTACCTCTTATGGTTAGAAAGGAGTGAGTGTTTAACCCACAGAACAGAACAGATTGAGAACTAAATTACATTCTCCTGCCTCCAATAGCTAAAGCTAACAGCTGTTTCACAGTAGGTCACTTGGAGACATTACGCAGAAATAGGAGTCATGAAGGTGTGTTTTGACAAGGGCTAAAGTTTTGAACCGAGCCTGTGTCTGATCTGAACTGCACATATCTGCTGCTCACCCTGCAGATATATCCAGTATGCAATATACATGATTGACAGGTTTTACAAAAACATTTTCTCGTCAAAACTGAAGGGGAATGAAGAGAGCCGTTACCGGTGGGTCTGCGGCAGAAGAATGAACATGAGGGGATGAGGGGTTCATCCCCTTTTAACAATTCAGATAAGCAGGAAACCTGTGAATGATGGGAAGAAGGGTTAAGCATTTGTCTGGCCCAAATGTTCCACAGTACTACCCGCTGTTAAAAACATCATCTGACTAGCACCTGCCGGCTACATGGGAGAGCAGAAATTCTCCTCACAGTGGCCAATTTGTTTGTTTTTTGCGTATAGTCGTGCACGATATCGTGTCACTTAGCTGGCCGAAAAAGAAGCCAATGTCAGTTTCCATATGTGTCAATGTTAAAGGGAGGCTATCCTTCAGTTGGACATCAAATGGTTAGATCTCTTGATGCAGACTGGTCTGTGGATTTGAGATAAAAAGCTCTAATGTCCTGGGCTTTGTGTTGAGACTGAGTGTGCCTCAGGGAGGGGCTTGGCTAATGCATATTCATGGGCAGCTGTGGTCCGACGGAGAATACTGATGGGATTCTGTCCCTTTTCCCTGTCCTTGTCACTGGGCAGCTGCCAACCTGTATCAAACGCTGACCCCTCATCCAGCATTTTATAGAACAAATCCAGTCTGACTGCAAGTCGTTATTTGATAGAGGAAAGGTTTAAATGATTTGACATTGTTCTCTTGATAGTATAGCGGTGAGAAAATAAAAAAGTTTCCAATTTGCTCACCCTGTCTGCTGTGAAAAGTCTTCTATGGACTCTCAAGCTGAAAGTGATCTTTTTAAGGAAATTAGCTGTTACAGAAGTAATCATCCTCTATGGAAGTCAATACAGCCAACCCTGATTTCAAGCAATAGAGAAGAACGTATTTAAGCTTGTTTTATTATAACTTGAGTAAATACACAATCCAAGTAAATATACAAATAATTCACGCTTGATCATGTTAACCAGCTTCTTGAATCTGCTAGTGCTAGACCCTCTGGGCCCGGCTGGTATATCCAGTTCATTTTTTGGGATAGCTACTGAAGGTTTCTATACACATCGGTCCATGTGAACCTCAGATGATCTAACAAACATGGTAATAATCTTCTTAGCTGAATGTGGTTGAAAGCATATAGAGAACCCTGTCCCACTCTTTACAATTAACACTTTGGGCCCTGTTTTGCACCCGGTGCAATGCAGCGCAAAGCCCAAACGCGAGTGTCTTTGCTAGTTTACGACCGGCGCAGTTGTCAATTTCCCATCCAGCGCCCGCGTTGTTTAAATAGCAAATGCACCTGTGCCCATCTTTGTGCCCATCTTTGTGCCCATGGGCGTGCTGGTCTTATAGGGAGGTGTGTTCAGGATAATTCTTGGCGTAGTGCTATCTTGAGGCATTGGAAAGTGATCACGCCATTGACCAACAAAAACCTGGTCTAAAGTCAATGGCGCAGGACGTCATAGTTATTTTAACAGCAAATTAGTCAAATGCACCTAGGCATATGCACAGCGGGTGCACACTATGCTTGTTACACACACACAGGGAAGCACAGCAGCACACAAACATGGAAAATATTGAAAATATAAATATTACGTTGCCAATCCGACATCATAATAGAAATGCACCAAGACTCTTAAAGGGAATGGGAGATGATCAAAAGTGGATTTGAACATGCCCAAAGCGCACTTGCGCCAATGCGCTTCACGCCGTGCACTTAGGTCATTAAAATATGTCCCTTTCTGTCTCTGTTGCCATTGCTGGGCAGTTTCCACACACACCACCAGTGTGAGTTCACCCTGGGCTCAGTACCTTCACCTGCAGCTCCTTGATTCACCCAGCTCTTCCAGATGACATATTTCTTCCTCACTGTGTATTCCAGCTCAAACCTGTAGCTATGGTTGTATTTTAAAATTCAATAACACTTGATCAAAGTTGAAAGTGTCCAACTCTTTAGGTAGACATAACTTGCACTAGCCATTTTAGAAAAAATCACTTTCTAACTCTTCTTATTTAGCTACGTATTTAACGGAAGAATGCAATCCGTAGTATTCTTGAACTCACTATGCAAGATTTATTCTCCAATCAACACGATTCTAGGGCGGGACAAATAATGCTCAGAAAGTAAACTAATCGCCTCCCCTGAATCTAGCTGTAGTTTAAAAAAGGATGTAGTTTATAATGATGTAAAACATGTTGTAGTAGTGAAATTTGGATACTTAACAGTGGCCGGTCTTGTAATTACAAAACGCATTGAGAAGTTGTTTTTAGTGTCTGTCATGTCGGAAAACATGACCAGCATAACGATTTCGGGGTGTTCAGGGATCTGGAGTGATCCTTTAAAAAATGCTTAATTGGTACTAAGGGGCCCAAAGTGTACCAGTGTATCTGTCCTCTTCCTCCAGGTGATGAAGACCTACCACATGTACCACACGGAGAGTATCAGCGCCGAGAGCAAGCTGAAGGAGGCGGAGAAGCAGGAGGAGAAGCAGTTCATTAAGTCTGGTGACCTCAACGTCAACCTGCTACGCCACGAAGACCGTCCGCAGAGACGCAGCTCAGTCAGAAAGATTGAGAAGATGAAGGAGAAGGTGAGGCTGACACCAAGGTCTCATGACCGAAATTACATTTCAGACAGTGCTTTAGGCAATTGCTGCTGCACACTGTCAGCCTAGTCAAGAAGTGGTGGCTAAGGCCATAGGAACCCACTCTCTCAGTAGTATGTGAATGAAGAGGAGTGTGTGGCTGTAGAACAGGAGGTACAGGTCCATTGTGTAAGCCCAAGACAGGATTATCGGGAGCGGTCCGTCTATGTATTGCTGCTTCTTGCATTCTTGTATCCTTTAACTTAAGAGAATTATTGTGGCAAGTGAGGAGAATTATTGTTAAAGGTTAGACGTAGCTGAAATGATACCAGCAATTACATTTGTCATAGTATTTTTAGAGTAGCAATTGTTTTTTGGGGCAAGCAATGTTGAAACACTTATATATTGTACTACAAATTCAATTGTCTTTAACTGTTTCCTCAACTTTTTCCAGAATGACACACACAAATGCTATAAGTTAATAGGCTACTTAATACCTAATTAGCTTTTAAGAAACTGAACAACATGGCAGTCTTACATTAAAGGGTAATGTTTTAAATTCAGCATCACCATAATTCTGGATTGGAACATTGCAAGAGAAGCCTTTTGGGAATTTGGGATAACGTTTTTCAGTAAGAAACAATTATATATAACTTTTTTTATTTCTGTTCTAATTGAATTACAGTTAGCAGTGAAAATCTGACCAGAAAAGCCTGTTAGACTGCCAACAAACCAAAAAAAATGTTAATCTCCCACTTCAAATTGATATTAGTTATAGCCTACGCACCAGGAGATCTTGCACTTGTTCTCCAGTTACATTCTGTACCCTCAAAAACATAAACCTTCCCTCTGGTTTACTTATTGCCATGTAACTTTTCCCATTACAAAAAAGATAATCAATAATCAGGAATGCCTATGGTTATGGCTAGGATACATAATTTCTGAATAGAAGCATGTACAGTATAACGTTATGTACTTTTTCCATAGCTTACCAATTGCCCCATATCTCCCTACAGTTCCCCACTGTCTGGGCTGACCCTGTAATAACAAGTGGCTTCTACAACAAAGTATAAGGACTGGTGATTGAGCATCTAAATTTTGACTTTCACATTGTATAGCCAACGCTGACCGGTAAGGCATTCCATTATTCTAAATTAGGATCTTTTGAATCACTGAATTGCTAACGGCTGAAAATACTGGGATAACCCTTGGTCAATTAACAAGTCATGAGTCAGATAACAGTTGGCTATGTCAGTTTAATACGCATCCTCCAAGCAATCCTGGGGAATGGGGGAAAGGTTTACGACAGGTTGGTCGTAGGTTTCTCTGATTCCCCCGATCAATAAACATCAGCGGTTAGGGAGTCGGACTAGTAGTCGGAAGGTTGCCGGTTCGATTCCTTGCTGTGCCAAATGTCATTGTGTCCTTGGACAAGGCACTTCACCCTAAGTTGCTCCAGGGAGAATGTCCCTGTATTTACTGTAACTCGCTCTGGAAAAGAGCTCCTGCGAAGTGACTAAAATGTAGATGTAATAATTTTGTATTTGTTATTCAGATTCTATTTTTCTCAGGTCTAGGATATAAATATACTGACGGCATGTTTCTTCAGACGTTTATACTTCATCCTTTTTGTAGTCAGTTGTTCCAAAAAATCTAAACAGATACATTTATATTAACTTAATGATAACCACTTTTCTTATTTTTTATTTCTTTATATAGCAGAATATTCACTTTGATGATATCAATTCAGAGCATGTGCTATTTTGGAGGTCAAAGCTCAATTTCCAACAGAATTTACAATATTTTTTTTCAGATTGTCCATTATGGGGAAATGATAGTGACATTTTAAAGTGACATGTTATGCTCAACATATCCCATGAATCTCACATACATTTTGCATGGCACACAATCCTGTGCAAACTGGATTTGTGAAACGAACTGTGAAACGATCTCATCCCTCCTTGCAAAACATCATGGAATCATTTGATAACTTATTTATTTTGGGGGAGGTGACATTTTTTAAACATATGCCCCAGTTATGCCTATGCTTCAGTCAAACATGCACATTTCATCCTGCATCTTCAGTAAAAATGTGTCCATGCATCTCAAATGTCAATGTTGCTCTGGGAATCAAAGTCTGTCAGGCTGAGAGCTTTCTTCCCTCATCAGGCTGCCATCTGCAGAGATGCAGTCAAGAGTACCACACCAACACCACACACTAGAACTTGTAGAGCTAGTGAAGTTGTTTTTCCCAACATAGTGACCTGATTTTAGCAACCTACAGTACAGTGGCAATCTCGTACACTCTTCTTACATTAGTTACATGCCAACAAAAGCTGAAAAGAGCAAGGTTTTTCAGGAACTGTTTAATTTTTATTTAGATATAAACCTCTGACCAGGTCAAATATTTCCCCACCTTCTCATGCCTCACTTGTCCCTTAGTCACATCAGGCCTGCACTATGTTCACCTCTTCCTCAGTCCTTATTCATCCCCTAGTTGATGTGATGTCGTAGTCTTCACTAAGTCTTGTGTAAAGCATCTGTATTTTATTTGAGACTTGTTCTTTTAACTGTGAACTGATTGTCTGCTCCTGTGACCATGGGCGTTATGTGGTTCAGTTTGTTTAAATGAAGAACATGTTCACTGTCAAGCAGAAAGGGAAGACACTGCGGTTTTGTATGTTTTTATATGAATTGAATTGATTACCACTGTAAGCTATTTCATGAGTTTAGAATCATTCCTGCCCTAATTTTTGCCTTATTCGTCAAATGCCCCGCTCCACACTATTCGTCTTCTCAAATATTAACCTGCGCTAGTAGAACATCACCCATCTTACGATGTGTAAAAAATTTTACTCTGAGTAAAACGTGACTGCTTGAGGGCTTACGTCTAAAGACGAGGAACGGTGCAGCTTGTGTCATACTCCGTGCAGTCTTTGTCAGATGACTT
>JACXGM010003724.1:26174-40731 GCA_016801145.1 Umbra pygmaea
CATCCTCATGAGATACACTGCGTTATTACTGCCCATCCTCATGAGATACACTGCGTTATTACTGCCCATCCTCATGAGATACACTGCGTTATTACTGCCCATCCTCATGAGATACACTGCGTTATTACTGCCCATCCTCATGAGATACACTGCGTTATTACTGCCCATCCTCATGAGATACACTGCGTTATTACTGCCCCCCCTCAGTAGTTTGTTGTTTAAATGGCTTTCTGTCTTTAATCCTGCTTTGTTAGCCAAATCTTAATGATTCTATGTCACAGTGGTTTCTTTGAGTCAGTTGATTTTGTCAATATAATTATGTATCCTCTGCTAACATCCATTATTGATGCTAAGTGAACACGCAAAACATATTTCCCTGCTGAATGCCACAAGCAGATTGTGGGGCTATTTAACATTGTTGCTTTAGCCCAACGCTTTGCCTACAGTAGGTCCTTCTTTGTACACTGAGTTGGAGGTTCTGTCCTCAATGATTTCTACAACATAAACACACTGTTGGGATTGGTTATGGAATCCAATGAGTATGGCAAAAACACATGGGTAAAACATATTGTCACTGGTTTTAATGTTTCTGTTACTGCTTACTATTTTCTATGTACACCCTATTTCAACATCACCAGAAATAACTTCAATGGAAATATGAAACAAATGATAGAGCAGTGGTGGAACTCTGTATGAGTCCTCAATTCAGAGGAATTCAGTATGAATCATCAGAGGATTCAGTATGTGTCCTCAATTCAGAGGAATTCAGTATGAGTCATCAGAGGAATTCAGTATGAGTCATTAGAGGAATTCAGTATGAGTCATTAGAGGAATTCAGTATGAGTCATCAGAGGAATTCAGTATGCGTCATCAATTCCGAGAAATTCAGTATGAGTCCTCAATTCAGAGGAATTCAGTATGAGTCATCAAAGGAATTCAGTATGAGTCATCGGAGGAATTCAGTATGAGTCATCGGAGGAATTCAGTATGAGTCATCGGAGGAATTCAGTATGAGTCATCAGAGGAATTCAGTATGAGTCATCAGAGGAATTCAGTATGAGTCCTCAATTCAGAGGAATTCAGCATGAGTCATCAGAGGAGTTCAGTATGAGTCATCAGAGGAATTCATTATGAGTCATCAGAGGAATTCAGTATGAGTCATCAGAGGAACTCAGTATGAGTCATCAGAGGAACTCAGTATGAGTCATCAGAGGAACTCAGTATGAGTCATCAGAGGAACTCAGTATGAGTCATCAATTCAGACGAATTCAGTATGAGTCATCAATTCAGACGAATTCAGTATGAGTCCTCTATTCATTCCTCAGTCCAACTACTTGACACAGACTGCACAACCTTGAGATGTTTATTCCAATGAGAATTTACTTACTTGAATTAAATATTAATATTTCTGAAAACTGTTTTAACATTTCAGTGCTCTAGATCAGAGATGTTCAACCCATGTGCCGTGGCACACTGCCATGCAGACTCCTCAAGTGTGCCGTGAATATTTTCAAAATCCAATGTGTTATTTTTAGGGGGCAATTTATGCAGCGCCTTGTTCATTACACTCTTTTCCCTCTCCAGTGAGGATTTCCCAAGCTGATGCACCAGAGACCAAACTGTCTCACATCACATGCTCAGATCATGTTCAATCCTCTGATCTGATTGGACAGTGAAGGAATTAAGGTTGCACCTACAGTTGACAGGCGCCCACATCTATGCCAGTGAAAACCATGTGTCTGTACCTAAATGTCAAGCACCATACCATATAAAAATTTGTTTTTTCTGCCAAATATTCACACAAGTTTTAAGTAGGCTAGTTGGATAAACCATGTCCAGAATATTTTTTTTGTTTGGTTGATAGCAAACAAAATTGTTTAACAGCGCTACAGCCTTTTTCTGCAATATTTGTTTTAAGTGATAACATACTGTACAGCTCTAGAAAAAATGTTGACCACTGTAATAGAAGGTTCCTCTGGTTTTACAAATGATAGGTGTGTACTGTATGTGTTTGGGTAAAATGAAAATTTTTGATTGATTCCATAAATTTCTGAAAAAGAATCTCACAAATTCTATGTCAACTGGTCAAAATAACAAAAATGGCGAAGTGATTTCAAACCTTGAACAATGCAAAGAAAATGTGTTCATAATAACTTACCGTATAAACAACACAATACTAATATGTTGACTTGGGAAGATTTCAGAAATCAATATTTGGTGGAATAATAATATTTGTATAATAATAATAATAATTGGCTTTTTAATTTAATTTTATTTATTTAATTGTATCAAATGCCTTACACACATGAAAAGACATCAAATACAATCGAGGATAAAAACACAATAAAGTCCAGGACTTATTTCCTTTGTGGTCCTCAACATATAACATCAGTACAAGTACATTTTTTGTCTTTCATGGCTTTAATGAGTCTTGGCATGCTCTCCACCAGTCTTTCACATTGATGTTGGGTGATTTTTATGCCACTCCTGGCGAAAAAGATCCAAGCAGCTCACCTTTGTTTGATGGCTAGTGTAAAATGTTTTGGTGTGCCTCTTTTGTCCCAAACAAGTGTGCCGTGTCATGAAAAAGGTTGGAAACCACTGCTCTAGATGATGCTACATTGCTGAAATCTGTGAGCACAATAGGAGCACAGTAAAGTCTGTGTCTGACTGCACTCAAGTGTTAGCAGCCATAATGGTTAGGAAGGTGTTAACTGAATGACCAGCCTGGGTAAACCAGTTCTGATTACTGTTTTTCAAACTCTTAAATATCTTTCTGTCTTTCTCTCTTTCTTTCTCTTCTTCCTCTAGAGACAAGCAAAGTACTCTGAAAACAAGTTGAAGTGCACCAAAGCTCGCAATGACTATTTGTTGAATCTGGCAGCAACAAATGCCGTCGTGGCGAAATACTACATCCACGATGTCTCTGATATGATTGATGTGAGTATGTGACAGGCACTCAGGTTTCTTTGTGTCTCTTAGCTGCCATTGGCTAATGTTGGTCTAATGTTGCTACACAAAATATTATCACCATCTGTTCACTTATCTCAGCCTATTTGCTGCAGCAAAACATACTACTCTTTTAGTTACTTTTAACGAAATTTTTTGCCTCCATTTTGGGTCTCATACATTCACTCCAAACATAGAGTACCACCAAACAAGCATTTTTTGGACTCTTCTGGAATATGAATTCCTGTCAAGGGAATGTATGATTGTTGACAGTCAAAATGCTTAGCCACTGTTCTGCTCCATCCTAACTCCCCCTTGTTCACCTCCGTCATGTACTAACTAATGTATCTAGGATGGCTGGCTGAGCTTTAGGTAGCTGTGCTGAGAGACTCGGTGTGGGGTTGCTCTGTGTGCATCTGCCTGTCACTGTCATACGCCCCATGCTTCCAGCAAGAAGAGCAAAACACACTGCTGATGAAACACGACCCTGGTAGACCCACTACAGAAACCCTTTGGGTACTATGTGATCCCTACTTGTACCGTGCCAAGGTGGAGAGGGAACACAGCCACACAAAACTAAATTGGTAGGAGGGTGAAGGATGATCTGTTAAAAAATAAAAACATGCACCAGAGTTTTTACTTAATTACGTAAATATACAATATACCTTGGTTTTCACACCCTACACATCCAAGACATAATGTTTTACATTGAACTGGAAGCAGTATCCATTGGTTACAAGAAATATAAATTATAAATGACAAACATCGATGAATCACAGCCAGACATACTTAGTTCAGACATACACAGTTCAAGCAGCCATGCCAGTGAAGTATGTGATTATTGTTAGTTAGCAGAATGTTTGCTTTAGAGACCTTAGGAATGAAACCCTAGCCAGAGTCTGGGTGATGGCTTTGCTTTTATAGGCATTAGTGTGACCACGCGATGCCGCCTGATACCACTAGCTTGCATTCAAGCGCTACATGGATGTGAGTCTGCCCTTACCTAATAGGCTTACATGTGGGCCCAGCTAGTTTTTACATTGTCAACTCAGTTTGTTTTAGGTGATGAGTACAAGAGGTCCATTAAGATAACTTTGAAAAACTCTTTTAGAAAATGTCTTTTTCTGAGGAAGTTGGCATAAATGATGATATAGCAAGTATTAGCTGTATCTGTTGATTAACAACAAGTGGATGAATACACTGACTGTATCAAAATAACCTTATGGGGAGTGTGGTGTAACACAGTTCATATCACATACAAAATGAATGTAAACTGGACTGAATTACATTATTTAATATCAAACAAGGTTTGTATGTTTGGTAATGACTCTGTAGCTATCTACTGTATTGGTATAAATGGGGTGAGCTCAGCCTTATTCCACCTGAAATCTACTATCTGCTTTTTGGTTTTGCTGACATTGAGGGAAAGACTGTTTACCATCCAGTGTATTACCCTCCTTTCACTTTGGTTGGTGATTAGGCCTAGTATTGTTGTGTCGTCAGTGATCTTGATGATATATTGTAGTTAGAGCTGTGTGGCCACATAGTCATGGATGTACAGAGTACTATTGGAGGATGTACAGAGTACGGAGCCTTGTGGAGCGCCTGTGTTAAGAATCATTGTATACGAAATGATACCAACCTTCAACACCTGAGGGTGGCCAGTCAGGAAGTTCAGGATCCAGTTGCATTTAGAAGAGCCAGAGCCATGAGCCTTGTGATTAGCAGTGAGGGGACCAATGTGTTGTGGTCGAGTTGATCCTCATCCTCACATATGCATTGATTTTATCCAAGAACAAGAGCTCCAAAACCTTTAACTGGGCAGGAAGCTGGAAACTGTTATTCTGCTGTGTTTCAGCCTACACTTTGTGGGGGGGTTGTGCTGCGTGTTAGCAGTGGTTAGGTGCCAATGACACAGTTTCTGACCAAACATTTGAAATGCTCTACTTTAAAAATCAAGGGTGGTTATTCACTTGTTCAATTATTCACAATAATTTTTTATGGATAAATTGCAGATTTTAACAATTAAAACATAAACAGTACAGCTTCATTATAATTCCTACAAACTGAACTTCTTATCTGGTTTTAGTAATTTGTTTTTAAATTTGCTTTGCAATTGATTTTGGCATACCACTTCTGCTAACTCAGAATAAGGGAATCACTACACCATATTTTAAGTACTGTATGCATGTGATTTAAATGAACGTAGAGGCTTAGGGCTGACTACATGTTGGCAATGTGTTAGATTGCATCCAAAAGTTTTGTTTTTAACTGTTTGTAAACAGCAAGCCTGGAGCTGTAATATACACAGTGTTCACCAGACAGAGACTTCTGATCGGTGGCTGTGCCTCTGTGCTTGTCAGTGTGTGGAAGCTGCTTCCTGTGTCTGACAGGCAAACAGGGCCATGTCAATCCAAATGCATTCATGCTGAAAGGACAGTGATTGTGCCCATGACTCACTGTTTGTGCCAACACAAGCTGGGCAGAGGATAAGGGCCAGTTTGTCATGCCACATAGAAACATTCACAAAAAGCCTCACATCAAAACAGTCCAGCCCATTCCATTAGTATAAATGGAAATAGAACGCAGACTACCCTGTTTGTCATCTCTCCTGCTACAGTCTAATCATAGAAGGTCCCTGATGAAATCAAGGCAAGGAACTCATGACTGCACACCATTATGTTTATTATGGGATGTGGCTTTTGAAATGCAACTCTGTAGCATTAGGAGCACTTCTGTATCCTTGCTCATGCTAACCCTGTAATAAAGAGGTAGCAGGTCAGGTCTTCTGCCCTGAGCAAGGCAGTTAACACAGGCGCCCAACGTGGCAGCCACCTGCGCTTCTCCAATTTGGAAGAGTTGGGTTGAATGCGTCAAATTATGTTTAATTCAAAAAAGAACCAATGGGGATTTATTGTTAAAGTCAAGCAACATTTCCTGTGTCTATTAAAGAGCATTTAGTCACTCACAAAGCATGTAAACTCTGGCTGCTCCACTCTTAGAAGACCACTCACTGCTCTGCTCTTCATGCTACAGTAATGAGGCTAGTTTATTCAGCTTCATGCAGCAGTTAAGCTAATTATCCAAGGTGTCCTCTTGTGCTTGATCTTCTAATTCAGAGTATTCAATAATCTATTTCTGCCTGTTAACCCATAGCAGCATCTAATTTGGAACTTAGATAATGTTAGGGTCAGGTTGGTAACACCCACATTTGAAATGAGAGGATTTGGATCAGAATATTGTGCATGCGGAAGACAGATTAGAACATTAAATTGCTTAATGAGGTCATGGATCAGACTGGGTTTTCAGGTTCTTGGTAATTGGGGCCAGGACGTTCTTAGACATATTACCTGAGCAGGAAAAACCCTAGTATACCATCAGATTTCTCAGTGTTTAGGGAGTCAGACATTTAGTCCGAATGTTGCCATTTCGATTCCTGATTCCCAACTGTGCCAAATGTCATTGTGTCCTTGAGCAAGGCACTTAACCCTAAATTGCTCCAGGGGGATGTCCCTGTACTTAGAGTAACTAGCTCTGGATAAAGGCAAATGCTACCTGACTAAAATGAAAATGTAGTCTTACAATCAGGTAATGACTATTTAAAAAAAACTATTTTATATTCCTGTAATATTCCATTATACTATGAGATAAAGTGTTTTCTGTATCTCTGTAGTGCTGTGACCTGGGCTACCATGCCAGCCTTGCTCGTACATTCAGGACCTACCTCTCAGCTGAGTACAACCTGGAAACGAGTCGCCACGAGGGCCTAGATGTCATTGAGAATGCAGTGGACAACATGGACTCCCGCAGTGACAAGCACAAGATTATGGACATGCACAACCAGGTGTTCTGCCCTCCGATGCGCTTTGAGTACCTTCCTCACATGGGGGATGAGGTAAGATGGTGTAAATAGCTGAGACATTCTATATTGTATTACTTTAAAATAGATTCAATTATAAATGTGTTAAAAATGGAAACCACATACAAGCTTTGTTGTTTATCCGCAACATGCTTTATCCAATCATCTGACAATTCTTTTTTGCAAACCCAGTGCCTGGCCCATGTCTCTCTGTGTATGTGTGCCACCTTAGGTGTGCCAGGTGAGTGCCCAGCAGCCGGTACAGACGGAGCTTCTAATGCGATACCACCAGCTCCAGTCACGCCTGGCCACGCTGAAGATCGAAAACGAGGAGGTGAGAAGTCATGATGGTGTTTATTTGCTGGGTGTCTTTTTCCCTGACCTCTAGTCTTAGAGACAGGTTTAGATCTTCCTGAAGGACAATGATAAGCATTCCTCACGGATCCACAAAAAATAAAACAGGTAAACTCTAAACTCTAAAAGCTTGTGGGTTGGCCTGAATAGGAGTCCACAAGCAAAGACAAGGGACTGAAGTTTCTGAGATTCTACATCTCTGATACCTTGCTAACATTATAGCTGTTTTTTCTGTGGTGAGGATTGGTCCTTTTCATTGGCAGCAACGCATACCTGGGCATCTGATTGGATGCAGCAGCTAATGACATTGCTAATGGCTGGCTCACTAATGCCTGCCCTGATGGCTGTGTCATGACTCCACATGATCCATTTATCTGTATGTCTTATCATATCATAACACTTAATATAACTGTTGTATAATGGACGAGACATGCCACTCTCAAATCACCCTGATCAATCTCAGCACTGTAGACAGAGCCTACAGCGGTTTTACATAGAGCCTGCATGTCATACAGCCAGACCAGGCACTCGTTCTATTCTGCTGTTAGTCCAGTCGATGGCTGCCCACTGTGGCATCTGGTGTGCTGCTTAGTACTGAACCCTGTCCCTGCCTCAGGGGATAGAAGGCTGCCAGATGTGATAAAGTTACAATCAAAGCTCATCCATTATTATTTGGGTCAGTATGTCTTTGTAATGGGATATGCCAGTGATCACTTACACTTAACCCAGCATGTGTCAGAGGTAAGCTTGAAGCTAAAAATCTCTCTGGCTGCTATGATAAAAAATATAACTAAATGGGAACTGTGAAGGGTATGCAGTTTTTTGTCAATGATTCAGTTTTTCTTTTGTTAAAATTTTATCCTTTTTTGAAGGAGTTAGATCAGATGACTGGCTAGGAAATCTAGAATTGTACGCATGAAAGATGGGGATGGTGTAATTCACGCAACATCCAAAAACGCATTTCTAAGTTTACATATCTCAGTAGATACTTGAACATTTTAGAATATCTACATATTTTGGGGTGTTTGTCAGTTAAGTTGCAACTCACTGATCTTGCTTTTACTTGTTTGATTTTTCCTTTTGCTTTAGGTGAGGAAAACTCTGGACGCCACCATGCAGACGCTGCAGGATATGCTGACCGTGGAAGACTTTGATGTGTCGGACGCCTTCCAGCACAGCCGCTCCACCGAGTCCATCAAGTCTGTCGCATCTGAGACGTACATGAGCAAACTGAACGTGGCCAAGAGACGAGCCAATCAGCAGGAGACGGAGGTCTTCTACTTTACTGTGAGGAAATACCAATAACGCATAGCCTGTGGATGTTGCTGTTAGATATGCAGTCAGGGCAACTGCCTGTTATATCGCTTTCACACTAAAGTGACAGACCACACCATACTATAGCATTTTCTCTGTGACTAAAAGGATTTTGAGTGGCAGCTTAGTGTGTCACTGTAGTGTACAATACTATATATCTTCCTCAAGCCATCAGCTGTCATGGTATTCCGCAATATGACGAGCCCTGCGCACATGGAAATGTAATTATCCCCTGGAACAAATTGAATTTGTGACATTCACAGTGAGACTGAATGTGTTATATTGCTTTAGTTGTGTTTGGCGGACGCCTCTGTCTGCTCCAGTCACATCCAGTTAGCTCGGTACACCTACTGATGCCTTCATCTGATCTGTCTGGGTTCGCAGAAGTTCAAGGAGTACCTGAATGGCAGTAACCTCATCATTAAACTGCAGGCAAAGCATGACCTTCTAAAGCAGACACTGGGAGAAGGTAATGTTATTTCAGCCCTCCTTATCTTAAGACTTTTGATTCCTACTAGTGGCAGAGTGGCAACAATGGCAGACATCAGGCCTAGTTTGACAACCATTCAGCTCATAATTGCAGACACCTGGTCCCGTATTCACAAACATCTTATCTTACCATTAAGAGAACTCCTAAACAGCAGTAAAAGTTTTTAGCTAAGAGTTACCTCTTAAAACCTATTCACAGAGCTGATGAGACCAAGTTTTAGTAAGGAATTCTAACAACTCTTATGCTAAGAGTAAGGGCGTGGCTGATCCAGTTGCTATGGAGATGCAATGTTCCATGAACGATTTTACTTACTATGCCTGCAGTGATTGGCTGATAGAGGATGTGTGTCCGTCAGTGAATTTATCACTGTATTGTAGGATGTTTGATGTTGCAATATTGAAATTAAGATAGACAACAAAAAATGTAGCTGAAGTGTCTTCAATTAAAGCTGCCCGATGTAACTTCACATTCATTTGTCCTGTCGGCACAAATTTGTACGTAGATTTAAAATGTTATTTTAATATTTATGTTTTTACTGAACACAGCAAAAATACAGGGACAATAACGCCCATTTCTGAAAATACACATCATTACTTTTTCCATAATATGCATTTGTATCTAGAATTTTGCTACTATAGTATTGTCTGTATTTTGTATTATTTAAGGTGATGTTTTCAACCCCTGGATCCAATATGCTAATTCCTAACGTTAGTCCTAAAACATTGTATTTGTATAATTGGGTAGTTTTCAAAAATGTTACATAGTGCAGGTTTAATAATGAGACAAAGGATAATATACTGACTAGTCAAGTGTATTTTCAGCTAATTGCCAGCCTCTTACATGTCTGGCAGCTCATAAATAATTAGCAGATATGCATAAGTAGACAAAAACAAAGAACAACTTTTACTTCTAGGGCAACTTGTGCTTGAGTGGAAGGACATTATTTATGATACATTTAGAACATGGGATAACTTCGAAAATCAAAAAATACGCTTGGGAATATATATTGTATGTACTGTATGTATGTGTGTATGTATGTATGTATGTATGTATGTATGTATGTATGTATGTATGTATGTATGTATGTATGTATGTATGTATGTATGTATGTATGTATGTATGTATGTATGTATGTATGTATGTATGTATGTATGTATGTATGTATGTATGTATGTATGTATGTATGTATGTTTTCTATGTTCCCTTTATGTAATATATGGATGTCAATATGTCTGTATGTATTTATGATGGTGTGTATGTGTTATGTGTACTTTTCTATCTGGACCTTGAGTCTGTAAATAAAGTTAAATAAAATATGCTTGCAAATATACAGCTTTCCCAATTCCATCCAGGACCAATGCCTGTAAAATTCGCTGTTTATTTTCTGGAGCCTCAGATCATTGACGGAGATTGCAAAATTCAAGCGATAAACTGTGACAGGTTATAGGACATAGGGCAATTAGGTTAAACTACACAAGAACACAATGATTTATTGTCTATCATTTAATGTACTGTATTTATGCCATAGAAAAATATATACATACATTTAATTCACTTTACATGTTATTGCAGAATATATTTACGTTAAATGTGTATTTCGAAACATTCATTTTCTTTATTAGCATTTTATGATAGTTTCTGGTTTGGTCTTAGTAACTTTTCATGGATTTAGGAGCTGGTTTTAATGCTAATGTAGGAGTCTTAAAGTTAGGAGTGACACACCCATTACTTTGAAAAGTTTCTCCTAAATCAGCGAGTTGAAATCTACTTTTATCCTTAAATATTTTTGTGAATACAGCTGTATATTGTTGCCTTTGAGAGGGTCCTGGAGGAGTGTGGGTAATAGAGACTCCTACCCAACACTGAGTCTCCTCCCAGGGGGACCCTTTTCAACTCGTCAGTGAGCCGTTTACGCTCAATCAATCAGGATGTCCCGGCAGCACAGGCCCATGTCAGCAGCTGCTGTGGCGCCAGGGGTTCACCTAATACAGGAGGACATCAGGGCGAACCAGCTGGGACCACACACACTCCCTTTGTTTCACCTACAGTGCGCGTCAGTTTAGGCATCCCCTAATATTCCACTGTCATCTTTACTTGTTTTTGACCAGAAAGCACAACCTGCGTTAGTGTGTTGTCATGGGCACACAGCCCACAGCTTGTTTGTTTGCGTGATCTGGGCCCTGGGATGCTGGTGTGTACGGATGTGACATATGTTGCCTGCAGGTAGTAACCATTTTAATTATTCAGGTGATCAATCAGACCTGCTCATTAAGTGTGTGTGTGTGCGTGTGATTGTGTTATTAGCAGCCATGGTTAATGCCACATGGTGCACGCTTCAGACCCAGCTGTATAGATTACCACCGCACAGTTTTAACATGGATAGTGCTCAACATGGAGGAGACAGCTGCCAACCTACAGTACACACATCCTCTGCAGGGTTCCAGGGTAAAGATCTGTGTTAGACACTCGTGGGAGAGTTATCCATGAAAGTCTGTCATTACCTCGAGTAGAATTCCCAGTTAGTCAGACAAAATAAACCGTCATAATGATTATTCAGTTCTGGAGCTGTTGATGTACTTGCTATCTGAAGTTTGCTGATTTTACATAATGCATTCAGCTCATTGAACAAAAGTAATTTATTTAATGTGCCACTTTATTCCCTTAGCTAAAATAATACTTGGATGTTTGGATATAACATAAAAACAGAATTAATGTTTAGGCCAGTTAGCCAGCAGGCTGTGTTGTGCCTATGCTCGAATGGGGCTGTAATCTCTAGGTTGATTGGGCTGAACTAGGCTATCACTCACTGGAATGACTGGCAGGAAATACACTGTTGTTTCTCCACATGAATGCGCCGGAGACAACACTGCCAGCCTCATCTAGTGCCAACAAGATGTATGGAGAAATGGGTCAGTCATCACTCTCTCAGTCTGAAGCTGAGAGAAAGGACACAACAGAATGTTAGAATAGGGTACTGTTAGTGCTTGTAGAACACAGCGTTCAATGTTCAAGGGATAATAGTTGATAGACAAAGGGTCGTTCTTAACCGTTGCTAATAAACTCTATTGATTAGCTGTTGGCTTTGAAGTGTGTTGGTGCAGCTGATAGGGCTGTGGTTGGTGGTAGAACCGTTCTGACTGAAACAGAGTAGCTGTTTGACGACTGGCATCTTCATTTTCACACCCTACTCTTTACATTTAGTCCAGACCAGCAGTGGCCTATTGTTTATTTGTACGTAAAAGAGAGTCTGAGAGAATTGCAGAGCATGAGCCTGTTTTTGTGACAGTGGGTTTTAGCTTGCTTTGGTGTTTCCCCACGCGTTTGCCTCACTGTGTATTAAGATGCCTGTAGGTTTTCGGAAAACAAAGAGCACAGACATCGTTAAGTGTCGCCCCTCCCCATACGCTCAGCCTTGCACATTCATTCCAATGCTCCTTTTTCGTCCCTCAGGCGGGGCAGGCCTCCACCCCACAGGGTCCCTATGAGGTTTCCACGGTGACAGCCTCAATGCCTTTGTCTCTGGGATGCCGTGGTTGCTAGACCATTCAGAACTCTCATTGCTGTGGGTGTTCCCATCCTTGTCTGGGCTCTGTATTGCGAGCAGTAGTTACCAATTTATTCTCAACCAAATTTCTCTCTCGTTCTGTTTTTGCAGGAGAAAGGGCCGAATGTGGGACTACTAGGTAAGATGGCTTATGATAACTTATGAAAGCAAATACATTTTTTCTCAGTGAAGAACATTGAATGAGTCTGTAAATGTCCTAGAATATGCCTTGAAGTCTACCAACAAAATGAATAGTATAAAAAGTCCCCAATTAACCATATTGAACATCCGATTCAATTTGAAGTTGCATAACTCCTCATGCTTCATTTAAGGTAATCTGATTGCAGTGGGTGTCTGGCGGAAAACTAATAACCAACAATATTGCGAGAGTGTATAGCGTTGTTCAAATGCATCCATGTTTTTCTGCTTTATTTACCTGGTAATCAAGGAGCAGAATGGTTGAGACTGTGTCTCGTGTTGCGGATGGATGAGAGAGATAACAAGTTTCAGTGTGTAACCACGGCTCTAAGGCTGCAGTGCAGATGGAAAGGTGGGGGGGGGCAACACTGCAAGCTTTACCTCCCTCTGAGGGCAGATGGTCATTTGTGGGACATAATAAATAGACAACTAATTTGGGTGTGTGTATGGATGCGTGCATGTATGCGTCCATGCATGTTTACAATATTTATGAAGGACATCTGTAATTCCAAGTTCACAACTCCTAAAACCCATTTAAACTGTATCCAAATTTCCAGTTGTCAACTAACATTGTAACTTAGATATAATTTTGGTGCTTGGGTTCATTAGCTTCTGTTAATAATGTTTACTTTCAGCTATACATTAGCAGTAATTCCTATCTTATATTTCATTAATTTAGAGTGGGTTTAGAGGGGCCCCAACCATTTGGGAGTGGAGTCTGGGACCCGACGTTCCAGCAGCCCAGCCCAGTGATGCATAGGGGTTAATTATAGAGGCAGGCCATCAGGCTTAAATAACACACACCAATAGTAAAACGGCTCATTTGAGTTGAATTTTCATCTCTTGAATATGGATCACTTCCTGCTGCCTACACACATTTCCTCTTGTTTAACAGAGCAATGGGGAATATTTTAGAAGGTAGTAGTCAGGGCTATTGGGAAATTGTGTTTTCAACCTTGCACATGAGTGTTGCATGTTCTACTGTTTCACTGCATATGGTGTTTTCTGTCCCCCTCCTCACCGCCATCTCCCCAGACCCCCCACTCTCCCCCCTAAACCACAGAAAATGCGGAAGCCTAGGCCACGCTCCGTCTATAACCATAAGCTGTTTAACGGCAATATGGAGACCTTCATCAAGGTACCCTCTGGCTGGGGAGTGTGAATGACCGCCCCCTGTGGGGCAGAAGGGGAAAGGTGTCTCAGGCCTTCTCTCCTTGTGTTTCTGCTCACAGCTTTCCCTCTGCCTTTAACAACTGCGAATAACTTCACCTTCACTTCCTGTCTTTCATTGGCTCTAACTGTGGTCCCAGATGGGGTAACAGGGGGGTAGTGTCTCCTTACAGATGTGCTAGTTGGTTACCTTACCACTCCCCAATGTCACTGTGGCAGATTACATCCCAGAAGCACCTGACCTTTCAGGCCTCCTTCACGGGTGACTTGGAAAGGTGGGGACATCTTGCTTCTTGTCTGTCATCGCTGCTTCTCTAACTTTTGCTTCTTTGCCTCCTGTCTTCTGCTCACGCACTTGCTGCTTGTCCCAGGGGAAGAAGGAATGCCCGTACCCGTACTCAGGTACTGTCAGTGAGAGGCTTGGGTGGAGGGGCCTGTGGCTGCATACTGGGACCACTGAACACTAATACAGTAGTACATCTAATACTAACTACATTCTGATTTCTGCTTGCCCTCTATTTGAATGAGCTCCCATAGCATGTAACTACTGCCCTAAACACAGTCACACTAATGAGCTCCAATAGCTTGTCACTGCTGCCCTAAACACAGTCACACTAATTAGCTCCAATAGCATGTCACTGCTGCCCTAAACACAGTCACACTAATGAGCTCCAATAGC